>JABXNX010000265.1:0-7500 GCA_014843695.1 Archivesica marissinica
ATGTTGGGGTCAGTTTTTTATCGGAACACCGATTGCGCAATAATGCGCAGTAAAGATGCGTGGTGGTTGCTACTGTAAGACTTTTCATCCATACATTATTGTATTCGTGATTAACATACCAGTTAAGAAAATACGGTGGCGCCACAGTCGTATCATTTCAATAGACGGAACTTTGTGTAAGGCCTATTGTTTAAGCGATTGGGGATCCAAGGCAAGGAATGATGTAAGTGCATTGCTTTATTACCAATGTGAAAGGTGTGGTGCTATACCCGAACATGGGTTTAGCTTAGTTTATCAATTTATTTTAACTCGATTGTGAAACTAGTTCTAACAATATTAATCGTTCTCGAGACCTCATTATTGATGGACTCCATCGACATGACGGAGAGAGAATATGTGGAATATAAGTGCCTTGTCTAGTGACACAAACGTTACTCCGACCGATATCATTAGGATTAGAACAACGGAGGAGATGAGTTGAAGTACATACTAATATTATGAATTGCAGGCCCGTAGCCGCACTGAGGTACACCGAGGCAGGTGCCTCGGTTAAAATTTCCAAAGCAAAAAAAACAACATGAAAAATGAAATAAATAAAATGCAAAAAATATCCCTTTGCTGAATAAATGTTGACTGCTCGAGAGCTGAAAGGTCAGTACATAATTATACATCTAAACTCATTAAATCAGAAAACTAAACAATGTTAAGGGGGAACATGCCCCCGGAACACATAGGATTGCCTCGATTGAAAGTTGCCTCTGGCTACGGTACTGAATTGTATGAAAATATGACACAGTATAATTGAAGAAACGAAAGACAGATAATAATAATATTACTAGTATGAAAATATGACAACGTATAATTGAAGAAACGAAAGACATAATAATAATATTACTTGTATGAAAATATGACAACGTATAATTGAAGAAACGAAAGACAGATAATAATAATATTACTTGTATGATAATTTGGCAACGTACAATTCAAGTATGAAAGACAACAGCATCCATTCCTGTACAAATAGTGGGGCGTGGTGGTATATTCCATGTGTGAGAGAGCGCACATTTAAATGTAATAAGGGGCAAATTGCCAATGATGGAACCAATGACAACAACTACTGTCATATTAGCTCAGTGGTTAGCGCGCTCGCTTCTCACCAATGCGACCCGGGTTCGATCCTCGGACCGGGAAGTATACGAGATGGTACGATGGTCGCCAGATCGGACAGGTGGGTTTTCTCAAGGTACTCCGGTTTCCTCCCACACAAATGACCACATTTACGCTTTCATCCTAGCCAACGAGAGTGATTAATATAAGTTGTTAAAACTTGCTTCGCAATCGTTGTAAAATAAATAAAGTTAAAACAAATGACCTCAATACCGATACGTTAGTGTTGGAAAGCATATATATATATATATACATGTGTTACACAATAGCATTAGAGATGCATTCCTGTTCAAAATCACTGTCACAATTTCAAAATATGTTGTTATCGTGTAATAAGAGATATCTCTAATTTTCTATTACCTGTTGGCAGATAAAGTCTGATTTATTTCAAAAATGTGAATAGGTCCTTTCAGTTAGAATCCTTTGTTTTTACGGTTGTTCCCTAACCAGATGTTGCGGTACGATACTTGTGATATTATCATTATCGTGTTAATTAACCGATAGCATTGTTTTACAAATAAGTACCCATTGCATACGCTGTAGGATGTCAATGATTTTCGGAAATGTATCATTACGTTTATTCGTGTACATATTACAGATTGTTGGATTATGATTATTCACGCACTTGTTGTTGGATAAACACGCACTTGTTGTTGGATAAACACGCACTTGTTGTTGGATAAACACGCACTTGTTGTTGGGTAAACACGCACTTGTTGTTGGATAAACACGCACTTGTTGTTGGATAAACACGCACTTGTTGTTGGGTAAACACGCACTTGTTGTTGGATAAACACGCACTTGTTGTTGGGTAAACACGCACTTGTTGTTGGATAAACACGCACTTGTTGTTGGATAAACACGCACTTGTTGTTGGATAAACACGCACTTGTTGTTGGATAAACACGCACTTGTTGTTGGATAAACACGCACTTGTTGTTGGATAAACACGCACTTGTTGTTGGATAAACACGCACTTGTTGTTGGATAAACACGCACTTGTTGTTGGATAAACGCACTTGTTGTTGGATAACACGCATTGTTGGATAAACGCACTTGTTGTCTTGTTTGGGTAAACACGCACTTGTTGTTGGATAAACACGCACTTGTTGTTGGATAAACACGCACTTGTTGTTGGATAAACACGCACTTGTTGTTGTATAAACACGCACTTGTTGTTGGATAAACACGCACTTGTTGTTGGATAAACACGCACTTGTTGTTGGATAAACACGCACTTGTTGTTGGATAAACACGCACTTGTTGTTGGATAAACACGCACTTGTTGTTGGATAAACACGCACTTGTTGTTGGATAAACACGCACTTGTTGTTGGGTAAACACGCACTTGTTGTTGGATAAACACGCACTTGTTGTTGGATAAACACGCACTTGTTGTTGGATAAACACGCACTTGTTGTTGGATAAACACGCACTTGTTGTTGGATAAACACGCACTTGTTGTTGGATAAACACGTTGGATAAACACGCACTTGTTGTTGGATAAACACGCACTTGTTGTTGGGTAAACACGCACTTGTTGATGGATAAACACGCACTTGTTGTTGGATAAACACGCACTTGTTGTTGGATAAACACGCACTTGTTGTTGGATAAACACAACACGCACTTGTTGTTGGATAAACACGCACTTGTTGTTGGATAAACACGCACTTGTTGTTGGATAAACACGCACTTGTTGTTGGATAAACACGCACTTGTTGTTGGATAAACACGCACTTGTTGTTGGGTAAACACGCACTTGTTGTTGGGTAAACACGCACTTGTTGTTGGATAAACACGCACTTGTTTTGGATAAACACGCACTTGTTGTTGGATAAACACGCACTTGTTGTTGGATAAACACGCACTTGTTGTTGGATAAACACGCACTTGTTGTTGGATAAACACGCACTTGTTGTTGGGTAAACACGCACTTGTTGTTGGATAAACACGCACTTGTTGTTGGATAAACACGCACTTGTTGTTGGATAAACACGCACTTGTTGTTGGATAAACACGCACTTGTTGTTGGATAAACACGCACTTGTTGTTGGGTAAACACGCACTTTGTTGGTTGGATAAACACGCACTTGTTGTTGGATAAACACGCATGTTGTTGGGTAAACACGCACTTGTTGTTGGATAAACACGCACTTGTTGTTGGATAAACACAACACGCACTTGTTGTTGGACAAACATGCACTTGTTGTTGGATAAACACGCACTTTTATTGGATAAACACGCACTTGTTGTTGGATAAACACGCACTTGTTGTTGGATAAACACGCACTTGTTGTTGGGTAAACACGCACTTGTTGTTGGATAAACATGCACTTGTTGTTGGATAAACAAGTAAATCACAGACGGATCTGCAGTCCAGTGGTAACACGCTGGACTGGTAATTGTTCGTTCTCCCGTCTGACCCTAATACAATTAACAGTCTTTCAGATGAGACGTTAAACCGAGGTCTCGTGTCGGTGCTTTACACCGTGCACGTTAATGAACCAGAGGAGACTCTGGAATTGGTCTCTCTCTGTATCATGTACTATCCTCCAAAATATAAAATGACTAATCTCTTCAGGAGGCGTCGCTCATATGGGCAATCGGTAGTGACGATAAATAGACGTAAATCACACACAGCAAGTAAATCTTAATTATTCACCGGAAACATGTCTACGAGCATAGTTAGTTGTGCGTGTTGATCTGTGGCCCCTACACTTTGTGTCTGGACAAATGGTTTCGGGTTAATAACCAACACTTTCTTTTTATTAAGATCATTTAAATTCATCATAGGCTTGACACTATACATGCAAAATGCTTAGGTCATATCCAAGCATATTTAAAAATGGCACCCCGTCACTATCATAGCACGTATGTAGGATATGGCCTAAAATAGTGCTTAGTTTAAACATTATTTATTTTACAACGATTGCGAAGTTTTAACAACTAATATTAACCACCCTCGTTACAATGGGTGATCAAAATACTGATGGTTGCTAAACGTCCTGGAAATGAAACAGAGAATCAAGGCCAGATTGCTTTTTCCCTCAAGCTATGGAAGATGCGATGAGTCGTCAGAAACTTGAATTATCCTCTGCAAATACTAACGACCTAAAACCTCAATGCAATAGCAATGATGCAAATACTGAACTCGAAACAAGAGAAACAAATAACGATACTGATTTGGATGCTGATATTGGCGAAGATGCAAATGGAGAACGCGCTATGAGGGCGACATATAAAGAAAGAAACCATAGAGATTTCGTCCCTGCTCTCAAAGTCATTGGTGAACTTGATTATATGCAGCAATGGAAACGGCGAGTGGAAGAAGCTGGTTGGCAGGAATCTAGAATTACTGACATTTATGACACGGAGGTGTTCGTGGTGTCTCGTATTGAACCAATAAATCCTAACATGGCAAAGGACTTTTGCCTGTCGTTTAATCTTGCTGAAAGAAAGTTAGTTCGGGGAATGTCATATGTACAGCGCAACGTTTTCTTGATACTGAAAGCCTTTTTGAAAGGCTCGTTTGAAAGGAAGCACAACGAAGAGAGGCGGGACTTGAAGCTGAAAACGTACCACGTTAAAACACTTCTCCTTTGGCTGTATGAAAGTTATGATATCATTAATGAACAGACAGATGTTGAAATGGTATACAATGTCCTACAAATTGCACTTTGTTCTCTACGTGAAAAACTGCGTGAAAGGAAGTTGTTGCATTACTTTGTTCCGAGTAACCTATTTATTGAGTTTGAAGACGAAGATTTCCGTATCTTGATTGAATGCGTTGACATTGTGCAACAAAATACGATCGGTAGTTTAAACTATTATTTTTCAATGAATGACGGTAAACCAGTAGACATTTTGTTTACACCGGAGGAAACAAGATGTCTTCTGGATAAGGCAGCGGATGGCGGGAGAAGTAGGCATGTTGATAAGTTGGATGACGCACTGGTTGACTTACACAGGGGGTTCAACGACAGTGAACGCGATAATGAAGGGAGATCACCCATTAAAGAAGCTGTAATGGATACCATGAGACTCTACCTTAATGACGAAAAGCATATTAATGTTGAAGTATTCAAATTAATAAATGGCATTATTGTAGGTAACCAAACAGATCTCAATAGAATGAGTCAAGATGAAACAATCAAAAAGATTAGTGACATTATTGGCACTATTCAAATAATTGGCACTGTAGCAGCATTCAATACTGATGCGAGAAGGATCATATCATGGTTTGGTGGCATCGACGAATTGAAAAGAACCATTAATGATGCCTACTCTGGAAAAGCCGTGGATTTCAATGTAGACCTCGGAGATCAGATTATAGAAACGATTGACCGTTATTTGTCCTGTTCAGACGAAGAAGAAGATGCAATTGCTAATGAACTAAAATACAAACTCTTGGTATATTTTTCTGGAAAAGTGGAATTACCGTTTCTATCAAGTTTGTGTATATAAGAAATCACAAAATGAAATGTAGTATGCTACTGATAGTTTAAACATATTTTATTGCCAATATTAAAGTGGTTATACAATATAATACATCATAGCACACTACAGCATAAATAATGGCAAGTGGGTCGGGTCACAAGTTCTCAAAATATTAGATTCGACCCTTCCCAATTGGTTCATTGATTTTACAACATTTACATATGGCAGAGTAGATACATGTATATTATACGAGTACATGGCATATAATACATAGTAAACATCGAGTGCAATACATATTGTTACAATGTAATAGTCAGAGACTAAGAAGTGACTATAATAGAAGAAACAGGAGTGATTATATGATTAGATATGTGTTGGAGAATGAATGAAGGGAGACGAGAGTAAAAGACGTGTAGTGTGTAGTGTCACCTAGCTCCTGGAGCAACAGAGGGAGGCTAATTGATTCGACCAAAACGTTTAGTATCTCTTATAGACACTTGAACAGCTTGAAAGACAGCAATATGTTCTTCATATGAGAGTTCAACATTACCATGAAGTAAGAACTGGCAGTTCAAGGGATGAAAGCGACGGGTTGCTACGAATAATTGAGACGTTTGCGCAGTATAATTTATGCAATTAAAGAAGTAATGTGATGCGTCTTCACGCTCATTACAGTGATTACAACGGTCGTGATCCGAAACATGATTAAGAAATAAGTCGCGTTTAAGGTCACTACAATTGTTCCTTAAACGCGTGTGCATAACTGATACGTACCTCTTACCATATCCATAATATGACGGAACTGTAGTTGAAACAAACATTGTACTTAAGAGTTCATGTTTGAACGAAGCAAGTGTTTGATGATCTAGGACAGCAAGTGGTAATGCATTCCATGCACCAATAGCGGACGGAACAAAGGAATTAGCAAACAACGAAGTGCGCCTTGGCAATATTGCAAAATCATTACTGTTTCTCAGATTGTATTGAGACGTTTGGTTAACGTTCTAGGAAATAGTGCACTTAGGTAATCAGGTACTAAATTATGCTTAATTTCAGTCAAAAGTCAAATTTTTGATATGCGCGTCTGTCGGAAAGAGATAGCCAACCAATTGTGTGGTAGAGGTTGTTCAAGCTAACTGACCTAGTAGTACCCGTCACTAGTCTAGCTGCTTCATGCTGTATTTTTTCAAGGTTCTCTTTATCATATAATGTACAATTATCCCAAACAGTTGACGCATACTCAAGGATTGGTCTTAGGAATGAAATATAAATTAGATTAAGAGACTTGCGTTTAATGGAAAATTTCAATTTTCGCATGACACCAAGAAGTTTGGCCGCAGATAAAGTACTATTATTAATATGACTGTGCCATTTGCAATCATTGCTAAATGTTACCCCCAGATGTGTGTGGCTTTCATTTGTAGACAAGCTAATGGTATCAAAAATTAAGTTCAGTTGGTGTTCATTTCCGTTTCCAATATACAGTACTTCAGTTTTGTTGGGATTGAATGTTACAAGCCACGTAAAGTAATCATTAAGACAATTAGCCTTATCCTCATCTGTAGAATGTAGTTGTTCAGAACCATCTGCAAGTGTAGTTTTTAAAACAGGAATTGAGTCCGATGTCTTATAGTTTCCTAGTAAACCTTTTAACGATTTCCAATAACTTTGTTCGAATATACTTTCTTCAATATTTAAAAAGAAACGTTGTTTGGCAAATTTCTTAAGATTGTTAACATGATTTCTTAATTTTTTATATTTAATTTTATATTCTAAGTCTAGAAAACCGTCTGATTTCCGAGTCATACCATGGTTTATCATTAGGTCTTATTATTATATCTTTAGAGGGAATACATTCTGCCATTAAAGTTAATAGAGTTTTAGTAAATTTTT
>JABXNX010000149.1:0-20400 GCA_014843695.1 Archivesica marissinica
TATTAGTGTAAGACATAGAGAATATTTGTGTTTATTAGTGTAAGACATAGAGAATATTTGTGTTTATTAGTGTAAGACATAGAGAATATTTGTGTTTATTAGTGTAAGACATAGAGAATATTTGTGTTTATTAGTGTAAGACATAGAGAATATTTGTGTTTATTAGTGTAAGACATAGAGAATATTTGTGTTTATTAGTGTAAGACATAGAGAATATTTGTGTTTATTTGTGTAAGACATAGAGAATATTTGTGTTTATTAGTGTAAGACATAGAGAATATTTGTGTTTATTAGTGTAAGACATAGAGAATATTTGTGTTTATTAGTGTAAGACATAGAGAATATTTGTGTTTATTTGTGTAAGACATAGAGAATATTTGTGTTTATTAGTGTAAGACATAGAGAATATTTGTGTTTATTAGTGTAAGACATAGAGAATATTTGTGTTTATTTGTGTAAGACATAGAGGATATTTGTTTATTTGTGTAAGATTTTATTTCATCGAAATTTGTATTTCCACAGGTGGCGTTAACCCGTTGCTGAGTAAATAAAACCACATGTGCAAACAACATAGATCCAGATCAGCCGCGGCATAATACCGCATCTGATCAGGATCTATGTTGTTTGGTATTCAGCTAAGTGTTTTTACTGTTGTTTTCTAAATTAAGGTTAATTATTTGATAACATCTGTCGAAATTTAATAACCATAAGATGAGAAAACGGATTAAAATAGATAACATGTGATGCAAAGGAAACAACGATAATAACAGAGGAAACCAACTAAGAAAACAAATCTACTTTTAGTATTCAGGGGCAGTAACTGACTTCTGGTTTATCATTGATACAAAAATCCTTTGAAATTGTGGGATTATTTTGAACAATAATATGACATTACTTTACGAATTAGTTTACTAAGTGAGTACCCTGTTCATTTGATAGCTTTATGATGGCGTGTTTCTCTCGTCCAGCATCGACCTGTTCAACGTGTTCGACACCGCCTTCGATCCCACCCGACTTCTCATTCTCAAAGTATAGCTGTATATGATCATCACTAACTCCGCCCGGGACTCCTGTTATATATATCCCACTACACATGCCAAGTAGCTCCAGAGTGGGATAACATCCACTTAGCGGCTTTTTGAACGCATTATTTTGCCATTTCTGAATGCGTTTTTCTGTAATTGAAATAAATACTGGTTGTTTGATCTACCCTATACCTTGTCATATCTGTATGCCTCATTCTGTAAGTGAAATAAATACTGGTTGCTTGATCTACCCTATACCTTGTCATATCTGTATGCCTCATTATGTAAGTGAAATAAATACTGGTTGCTTGATCTACCCTATACCTTGTCATATCTGTATGCCTCATTCTGTAAGTGAAATAAATACTGGTTGCTTGATCTACCCTATACCTTGTCATATCTGTATGCCTCATTCTGTAAGTGAAATAAATTATGGACTTTGTTTTGTCGGTTCTTAATCCATTCAAAACCAAGTAACTGACATGGACTGGTCCATGATATTTTTAGACCAATAAATTAATAACAAAATTACATTTGGATCAGTTCATTTATCAAAATGGGTAATTGTTTTTCTAAAAATAGTTATATTACTTGAAAAATGTGCAGATCCTGATGAGACGGCTCATCACGAGCCGGCTCATCTGGATCTACACTTTTTTGTAAGCCAATTTAGAGGTCTGTGGTGTTGAAAGGGTTAAAGTTTAAACTTTATTTATTTTACAACGATTGAGAAGCAAGTTCTAACAACTTATATTAATCACTCTCGTTGGCGCGGATGAAAGCGTAAATGTGGCCATTCGTGTGGGAGGAAACCGTGTACCCGGAGAAAACTCACCTGTCCGATCTGGCGACCACCGTACCGTACCATCTCACATACTTCCTGGTCCGAGGATCAAACCCGGTTTGCATTGGCGAGAAGCGAGTGCGCTAACCACTGCGCTAATCGGACAGCCGGTGCTGTCGGTGGTATGGACTAGTAGCCAAGCAACTCTACAGAGGAAACATGATGCAAACCTCTGTGACACAAATGCTTGATTTCACATGACCTTGAAAGGTCAATCACGAGGTCACGGAGTATGGCTTATTTGAATATATGTAGTACAAATGTATGTACTGTACATTATGAACGAATAAATATGTTTAAACTAGGGATGGCAACGAATAGCGATTTTGCTATTTGAATATTCGGTCGGGAAGATATTCGAATATTCGATATAATTTTGTCAAAATCTCGGAATCACTCGAACACTTATAATAATTGCCCAATTAACCTATTGTCTGTTTTATGGCGCAAGGTAGATGCGACCACAACATGGTTTATTCATACCTCCTTGTGCGATTTCTTTTGTATTGTAAGGTTTTATGAAGTATTCAAAGGAAAGCAACAACGACGTATCTGATTTTATGACAGTTTATTTCATGTTTGCAAATATAATTGTTTCCCCTAATATTCGAATATTGTAATAGTATTCGAATATTCGGACGTTCGAGTGAATATTCGAATATTCGTTGCCATCCCTAGTTTAAACCAATACATACTGGATTGTATCGTTATTATTAACTTCGCAAACTTTGTAGATATCACAGACACGGACAAGTGGTTCCATTGTAAGGTGAGTAGTTCTGGTCTCAACATATTTCTTGTATTCTTTGTGACATTAAGGTATACACAAAACGAATTTAGTCGATATCTGAGCCTGAATTTAGTCGATATCTGAGCGTGAATTTAGTCGATATCTAAGCGTGAATTTAGTCAATATCTGAGCGTGAATTTAGGCGATATCTGAGTATGAATTTAGTCGATATCTGAGCCTGAATTTAGTCGATATCTGAGTCTGAATTTAGTCGATATCTGGTTCTGAATTTAGTCGATATCTGACTCTGAATTTAGTCGATATATGAGTCTGAATTCAGTCGATATCTGAGTCTGAATTTAGTCGATATTTGAGCAGGAATTTAGTTGATATTTGAGCAGGAATTTAGTCGATATCTGAGCATGAATTTAGTCGATATCTGAGCCTTAAGTACTGGGTAATGGTGTGTCTTGTTTAAACATGCTCAGGTATGGGTTAACGAGCAACCGGTAACGACGATAACTAAACATAAAACACACACACAAGAAATAGTTTGAAATCAGAACGGCTCAGAAGAAACTGGGAATAATTTATCCCGACTGGTAGAAGTCAGTCGTTCACAATAACATAATATACAGTGTTTTTTAACTTTTTAAAAAAAAAATAGATGTTGTTTTTGTTGTTGTTGTTTCGTTCGCAGCAACTATATGTCATGCTATATGCAAGGAAAGACAATCTGGATCTCACATCTTATTTACGTCATAATAAAAATATGGGACATGAAACCAAGACCTTCATGCTTGATTCACAGATTTAAAGCAAACCCAAGAATAGTTTCCCGAAGTTTTATTATAGTGCCCCCCCAAGCTATATCAATAATAATGTCCTGAAACTCTAAATAGTTTATCAAAGCTCTATTATAGTGTGTCCTGAAATTCTATTATAGTATCCCAAAGCTCCATTATAGTATCCCGAAGCTCTATTATAGTGTCCCGAAGCTCTATTATAGTGTCCTGAAGCTATATTATAGTGTCCCAAAGCTCTATTATAGTGTCCTGAAGTTCTAGTATAGTGTCATGAGGCTCTATTATAGTGTCATGAGGCTCTATTATAGTGTCATGAAGCTCTAATATAGTGTCATGAGGCTCTATTATAGTGTCATGAAGCTCTATTATAGTGTCCTGAAGTTCTATTATAGTGTCATGAGGCTCTATTATAGTGTCATGAAGCTCTATTATAGTGTCCCGAAGCTCTATTATAGTGTCCCAAAGCTCTATTATAGTGTCCCAAAGCTCTATTATAGTGTCCTGAAGTTCTATTATAGTGTCATGAGGCTCTATTATAGTGTCATGAAGCTCTATTATAGTGTCATGAAGCTCTATTATAGTGTCCCGAAGCTCTATTATAGTGTCCCAAAGCTTTATCATAGTATCCCGGAGCTCTATTAAAGTGTTCATGTCCCGGAGCTCTATTATAATATCCTGAAACTCAATTATAGTGTCCCGAAGCTCTATTATAGTGTCCCAAAGCTCTGTCATAGTATCCCAGAGCTCTATTATAGTGTTCATGTCCCGGAGCTCTATTATGGTGTCCCAAATTTCTATTAGTCGCCTCTTATGATTCTGCACGAAAAAAGCAGTTGTCTTGGTACATTGTTTGCAATTCAAAGTATTGCTAATGGCAGAGGAAAGAACCCATCATTATTTTGCCTAATATGGCAAGTCATGTTGTTTTCTGTGTCTCAGTTTCCTTGATATAGCAGGTGGACTGTATATACATTTGTTGTTACTCTGGTGGGACTTTAGACAGTATACAGAAGTAATTACAAACCTATCTCTTACAAAAAATACTTTACTCCTACTTGACCCCTAGCTTGTTAAATTTATTTTGGGAGTTGAAAGGATACTCTAAGATATAAGATATAGAGGATATTTGTGTTTATTAGTGTACTGTAAGATAGGATTTTATTTCATCTCATGATCAATGAAATATGTATTTCTATGAGGGGTATTACACTAATAAACACAAATCTTCTTTTTCTTTTCTGATTTCCAATGACTGTGGCTAATAACTACCCCTGTCTGGAGCCTCATTGCACTACATGACACAACCGCACAACCATTTTTTGTTTTCAAATTTAATTCATTTTAACTGCCCCTGTCTGGAGCCTCATTAGCAAGTCATTGCACTACATGACACAACCACACAACCACTTCTGTTAGTGTGAACGTCCGTAATAAGAAATAGTTCCTGTATAATTTTCAAGTTAATTTCTGTTTGCTGTCAAAATTAAAAACTACAGACAAAACAAATTCATTAGAATATATTACTTAATAATTAACTGTTCATGGTAGTCAGAAAATAACTAAAATAAAAAATACATCTAACTGCGCAGGAATACGAAACGCAACCGGTGGCAGAGAAAATGGCATCTTTCACTGTTTCAAAGCGGTGTAAGATGGAAGTTTTCTTTCACTGGGAAAACTCTTATCATTCATTGGAAAGCATAAAAGAAAAAGTATGCCATGGGGAACAACTCAATATTGTTGATTTAACATAGCCAAAGAATGATGAGTTACGCCCCTTGTACTGCTTAATTATTCATTTACCTGGACACTCACGGTACCGGACGGGTGGCTTGTTGAGCATATACTAGGTAGTTAGTAGGCATAGTTACATTCACATGTCTCATGGAACAGCAAGTTTTACCATTTACATCGCCTCGAAACACAGCAATGGCGACGTTACATCCGTCTGCAGGAATATGTACAGCAATCACGTCTGTTTCACATATTATCTCCAGATAATTCTGAAGGTGCGCCTGGTGCAACCCACCTGGGTAGTACTACAAAGTATTGCATACGTTACTATAAATAGTAACAAATTTAATGGTAGAAAAGCAAAATATCTGGTCGACGTGGGCAACATATTTCGATTTTCGGCTCTGCCGGGCCAATATCCGATATTGGCACGCCCCGAGAACGAATCACGAGTACGTGTCACAGGTAGCAACAACATAGTAACTACATTGTGTAAACATGGCCGCCTGGGGCCGCTAAGGTATGCAATAAAGAAGTTATTAAACGGCTGTGGTGGGCCATTTGTGGATATTGGCGCACCTATCCGATATCTCCATAGGGTGCGCCAATATCCACAAATGGCCCACCGCAGCCGTTTAATAACCTCTAAGTATGCAGATCAAATAGCAAATATTTAAAGATATATTCCTGCTAATAATTAAAGAACTTGCATTGCATGCGAGTGGTCCGTTTGTTATTATTATACCAGATTTGTATAGCACTCTCTTCATAAAGAAATTATACGTTCAAAAGTGCTTAAAGCAGCATTACATCGTAATAAAGAATGTTTTGGGTAAAATATAAATACTAATGTGTGTGTGTACAAAAATCGAAATAGTCACTCAGAAACGATAAAATTCCAATAGATTTAAACCGTCGTATACGCGAATTTGTTTATCAACACATGAAATGTAAACATGCACAGCGAGCATGCGTGAAACAACAGAGAATGTAGAAAAGAACGTATATATTTTGAACATGAAAGACTATCTATCTATCTCCCTTTAATGTCGAACCCCTCAAGTAATTTAATTAAAACAGACAACGTGGGACAAATGGGGATGATACATTCCGAATGCAAACAAGTGCGGACGATGCGTTCCGGTTGTAAATAAGTGCGTGACCGATCGACTCGGAAAGTCCTCCTTTCGGTTTCTAGTTTGTTTTATCGCAAAAAACACTGTTTACCAAATGAACATAAGCATACAAAGTATAATGTTAGAATGTGTAGCAGCATTGCTACCCATACGTAAAAATTGAATTTTTCAAATATCTTTTATTTGATACGATGTAATGCTGCTTTAACATTAATTTAGCATAGTAACACATTTATACAACATACATTACAATAGTCACCATTAAGGACAACAATTTTGTAGGAATAGAAAAATAAAAAAATAATAAGAATAAAACAATGTAAAATGTTTAGCAAAAATATTTTAAAAAATACATAAAGGAATAAATGTTAGTTTATACAAATTTATTTTAGCTTGA
Source organism: Archivesica marissinica (assembly GCA_014843695.1). Lineage (NCBI taxonomy): Eukaryota > Metazoa > Mollusca > Bivalvia > Venerida > Vesicomyidae > Archivesica > Archivesica marissinica. The sequence goes on from JABXNX010000149.1 coordinate 6,673, forward strand.
TTGCGAAACAAGTTATTTCAACTTATATAAATCACTCTCGAGACCTCATTCCTGATGGAATCCATCGCCACGAGGGAGACAGAAGAGGCAACGTGGAATTTAAATGCCTTGCCTAAGGGCACAATCGTAACGGCTCCAGTGGGGCTCGAACTCCAGACCTTTTGCACCTGAAGCGAACGCGCATCCACTGCGCTATCACGAATAAAGGTTAAGAATTAAATGCATGATGCTATAGATCTAATCGTTATATGGAACACACCAAGCTATCTACAGATGGAACAGCAAAAGCGTCTTTAGCCGTGATTGGTAGTTAACGGGTTAACTACATCATCGAGTGTGTAAACCCCACTGTACCTGGCTAGCTAGTGTGTAAACCCCACTGTACCTGGCTAGCTATGTGTTAATATGTTAATCTAATCCAAATATTTAGGCTTGAACAAGTTGTCGTTTTACATTACAGCAAGCTTTTTTACAGCACGCTTTTTTACAGTAAGCTTTTTTACAGCAAGCTTTTTTACAGAAATTTACAGGAAGCTTTTTTACAGAAAGCTTTTTTACAGGAAGCTTTTTTACAGGAAGCTTTTTTACAGGAGGTTTTCTTACAGCAAGCGCTTTTTTACAGGAAGCTTTTTTACAGGAGGTTTTCTTACAGCAAGCGCTTTTTTACAGCAATCTTTTTTACAGGAGGTTTTCTTACAGCAAGCGCTTTTTTACAGCAAGTTTTTTTTACAGCAAGCTTTTATACAGCAAGATATTTTTACAGCAAGCTTTTTTACAGCAAGTTTTTTTTACAGCAAGTTTTTTTACAGCAAGCTTTTTTACAGCAAGTTTTTTTTACAGCAAGATTTTTTATTCTGATGCTTGTTATATTTTACTATTAAAGCATTTATAAAAAATAACAGATTGAACAATTTTTTTTAAGTATTAAATAAAATTAGGGGCCTAATATAAAAGTGTTTTGTTGTTGTGCACAGTAGGGCTAGGTCCTATGTAGGACTAGTCCTATAAATAAGACCTCTACATAACTTTTTCTTCTTCTGTTATTTCGAGGACTATTAATGTTAATCGTTTTAGGTATATGTTTTATATAACATTACAAGTGGAAGTCGTGATAGCGAAAGGTCCAGAGTTCGAGCCCGCTGGAGCCGTTACGATTGTGCCCTTAGGCAAGGCATTTAAATTCCACGTTTCATCTTCTCTCTCCCTCATGGCGATGGATTCCATCACTGGCATCAGGAATGAGATCTCGAGAGTGATTAATATAAGATCAAAAACTTGTTTCGCAATCGAGCTAAAATAAATGTGTATAAACTATATGTACTAAGGGTAGTCCAAATATTTAGGCTTGAAAAATGACATATTACTATCAAGGCATTTTTCAAATAACAGGTCGAAACGTGTTTTATGTAGATGTCTTATATATAGGACTAGTAGAAGTGTGTGTGTGTGTGTGTGTGTGTGTGTGTGGTGTGTGTGTGTGGTGTGTGTGTGTGTGTGTGTGGTGTGTGTGTGGTGTGTGTGTGGGTGTGTGTGTGTGTGTGTGTGTGTGTGTGTGTGTGTGTGTGTGTGTGTGTGTGTGTGTGTGTGTGTGTGTGTGTGTGTGTGTTGTGTGTGTGTGTGTGGTGTGTGTGTGTGTGTGTGTGTGTGTGTGTGTGTGTGTGTGTGTGTGGTGTGTGTGTGTGTGTGTGTTGTGTGTGTGTGTGTGTGTGTGTGTGTGTGTGTGTGTGGTGTGTGTGTGTGTGTGTGTGTGTGTGTGTGTGGTGGTGTGTGTGTGTGTGTGTGGTTGTGGTGTGTGTGTGTGTGTGTGTGGTGTGTGTGTGTGTGTGTGTGTGTGTGTGTGTGTGTGTGTGTGTGTGTGTGTGTGGTGTGTGTGTGTGTGTGTTGTGTGTGTGTGTGTGTGTGTGTTGTGTGTGTTGTGTGTGTTAGGGTGGCCCTTAAACTTTTTTTTTTAATATGTCTTGCTGCCACCCCACCAATCCATTCGTTTAGTAAATAAAACACACCATAAAAAATATTTTTACAATCAGATCATATTTAGGGGTGGCCCTCTGCAATTGAAATTCAAGCAAAACCCAAGCTTGCATCGTCCGGTTCCGTTAATATACGTTGTATATGTATATCATTGTCATGGTTCTTAAATCATGTAAAGGGTTAAATGAAACATTTCACAGTAAAGAGTAAGTTGTTGTGTATTTAATGTATAAAACTGGTGTGTTGTGAATGTGTCACAATGGTTACCATGGGTACTATTGTGACAGATTACGTAATACATGCATACATGCCACATACATGGCACATGCCACCACTATAAATGATGATTTAAGCCATTCACCATATTGCAGTGGCACATTAATCCTGTGTCAATCTATCATATGTAGATTGTTTCTGTGAATCCTTCTGAACAGTGAACAGTGAACATGGATACCAGAGGCAGGGATAACGTCTATCTCATTGGGGCATATGAAACTGAAATATTGGGAGCAAAGCTCCCATCATATCGACAAACATTTGGTTATTTCCTGCACCTTCACAAGGTCGAGAAGTTGACAGTTCGGGATTCGAGTAGGAGGACTATTGATGCTGCATCTGAATTGTGGACGAAGGCCGGCATACCAGTCCGTGCTCCAAAGCATACCATTGATAAACTGGAAGCTGTGTTTGTTGAATGGAAAGGGCTGTTGAAGCATAAGGACAGAACGACTCCAGGACACAAGCTGAAGGAAAATAAATTCTTGGAAAAACTTGACGACCTGTTTGATTTCGCCCATGCTGATGCCCTTACGATGATCACCATCCCAGAAGACAGAGAATTCCTTCTCTCTCAGAGACAGAAGGGCCGTCCCGGTTCCATTGGTGCTCTGGACCAGGTCGAAACATGTCGGAGACAACGTACCCAATCTAGGAAAGCAGCTGAATTGATGCGCCAGGAGCGAGCACGAGAACAGATGAAAACTGCTCAACAACAAGCAGTTCTGTCAAGCGATGAGTCTGCTGCTGACGATGAAGCAGTTGAAGCTGATGCTGATGCTTCTACCCAAACCAATCGTACTGGTCCTCATCGTGACGGAAATGACACAACACCCTCAGCACCCAAAAGAGCCAGAATTAATGTCTTGTCTCCTGGACTTGTTGCCGCTTTGGATCGGACAAGGATGTCGTCGAGAAATGCCACATTTGTCCTCAGTGAAATGGCATCCAGTCTTGGGCATGATGTCAGTGATGTGAACATCAACCGGAACTCTATACATCGAGCCAGAGCAGCCTTTCGAGCCACCAAGTCTGCTGATCTCCGATCCGAGTTTCAAGCGTCACTTCCCCTAACAGTTCACTGGGACGGCAAGCTGATGGAAGATCTGACGTCTCACGAACATGTTGACCGTCTGCCTGTGCTCATCTCAGGTGCTGGAATTGAGCAGTTGTTGGGAGTTCCCAAACTTTCCTCAGGAACAGGAGACGCACAAGCTTCTGCAGTCCTACGTTGTTTGGAAGACTGGGGCATTGGAGATCAGGTTTGCGCATTGTGCTTTGATACGACAGCATCAAACACTGGCCGTCATGCAGGGGCGTGTGCCTTGATCGAACAGCGTCTTGATAAAGACCTCCTCTTCCTTGCTTGTCGCCATCACGTGATGGAACTAGTTGTTGGGGCGGCATTTGAAAAGACCGCAGTTGGGACGTCCACAGGACCCGAAATCCTCATCTTCAAGAGGTTCAAAGAGCAGTGGTTATTTGTTGATCAGGACAGGTTTCAAGTTGCGTCTACTGATCATTCAGTTGAAACCATGGTGGCCCCATTTCGCACTGATATCATTGAATTTGCTAAGACACACTTGCAATCAAAACAACCAAGGGATGATTATAGAGAATTTCTTTGTCTATCCTGTTTCTTGGCGATGTTCCTGTTCGGGGAGTTCGATTTCAAGTCCCAGGTGCCATGCATCGGGCACGGTGGATGGCAAAGGTAATATATGCCATCAAGATGTGGTTGTTTCGTGGCCAGTTTAAGATGACCCCATCAGAAGAGCGAGGAATTCGTGAAGTGGCAACGTTCTCTGTTCTGGTCCACCTCCGAGCCTGGATGACAGCACCGCTTACCGCAGAGGCACCTCTGAACGACTTCCGGCTTATGGGTCAACTACTTGGCTATCCACACAAAGCTATCTCGGCTGCTACGAGCAAGAAACTTGGTCTCCATCTATGGTATTTGTCGGAGGAGTTAGTTGGCTTAGCTCTGTTTGACTCGAGGCTTTCCGCTGAATCCAAGAAACTGATGCTAGCTGCCATGGAAGAAGAAGCCCCGGATCAACCACCGAAAAGACCAAGCGTGAAGTCTGATGCATTTCTTGGCAGTCGCGGTCTTGAGCAGTTCTGTACAGCAAATTCAAAAAGGTTGTTCGGTCTGCTAGGTATCCAGGAACTTCCATCGGATCCTACGGAGTGGGATGAGCATGACTCGTTCCGACATGCTACGAAAGTCATCAAGGGGCTGGCAGTCGTTAACGATCGGGCTGAACGCGGAGTCGCACTGATACAGGACTACAACAAAAAGTTGACTAAGGACGAAGACCAACTACAGTTCCTACTCCAGGTTGTAAGCGAGCACCGGCGACAGTTCCCCGACTGCACCAAGAGAAACATTATTGAAAATATCAAAGCCAGTTCCAGCAAGGCAGACTAAACTTGTGACAGTATGGAGTGTGGACTCTGTGCAGTGAATTGTGGAATATGCCACTGCTATGCCAAAATCAGATTTAAGTTCCCAAATTCCCATGGATATTCTTATTACACTGTTGCTTTTTGATAATTCTTGCAATGAGACCTACACTGAGCAGATTATGTAAATGGTTCTAAATATAACACTATTATAAACAATGTTTAACCTTGTTTGATGCCAAGAGTTGTACTTGTACCTGTCATTTCTAATAAAAACTATGTTGACCGATATTGTCTATTTTATTGTAAAAATACATTACAATTTCAAAGCTCGAGGGCCACCTCTAAATATAGTTCAATTTTAACAAAACCTTTACACACATTTACACAAATGCAATTGTCATAGAATGGAAGGGTGGCACAGTTAAATTTGACAAATTATTTTTTTAGCATGCACCTTAGGGCCACCCGACTGTGTGTGTGTGGTTTATACGTACCTTTACGACGATACTTCTGTCACCACCGGGGTCTTCTCTGTACACATCTAGAAGGCTGGCGACCGACATAATCGCAAACACTCCGCAAATTTTAAAACTTTAATTTTCTAAATAGACATCTATGATCTACCTGACAACAAACGCTATTTCATTTCCTTCATCGAGTTCATGCCATTTCACTCATGTCTCTAGCACGATAATTCCAACTAATTATGGGAAGAGAGCCAATAAATGACTAAATACTAGTGACACGTAGTCTATTACGCATGCTAAATGTGTTTTCCAGGATACTACTTTCGGTTTCACCTCCTAGGCTTACTGAAAAATGAAAATGAACGAAATAGGTCAACCGTAGTAAAGATGAGAGGGGGATAACTGCGATCAATTAATGTTAAGAAAAATATTTTGATTTGTCTCCCATTGTCGACAGGGTCTCAAGTCGTTTCGCCCTAAATACATGTTCGCACCGGGTCGTTTCGCACTGGGTCATTTCGCCCTATAGATAGTAGGTAACGGTGGTATGGTGGGTAGTTTCGCCCCGAAAGTCAATATTTTATCTCCAGAAGTGACACGCTATGTATATATTGTCAAAATGTTCCAGTGTAAATATGATTTTATGTCCACTGCTAATACGGGTGTTATAATTCTGTATACTGTAATATGCCAATGTTTCGTTTTCTATTTCAGGTTGGAGCATGAAATTTGTGACAGCCTAGCGAGATGAAACTATTGCAATGTAGACTGCATAATTAGTACAATTAGTTAAATATAATAAATTTTCCGGCCATGTATGTGAAATTGAATATAATTAATGAAGCTCCACAATGTTTATGAATGATAATATTACTATTGCAACTTAGTGTATAATGTGATGTTTTGTGCCAATATGTCTATCATTCTATTCAGAATTCAATGCAATATATTTTAGATGGCATTAACACACAATAATTATGTTCATAACATGTACTTTTAATATGATTGTTTAAATGTGTTGTGTTGTATTGTACGTACATAGATGATAATTAATAAAGATGAAAACAACCGGTATCGATATTGATTGTCTGATGATGTTTGTGCTTGCAGACCTGCATCGAGTTGATCTAGATAAAATTCCGTCGAATTCTCGGTTTTATTTCACCCAGATAAGAATATCTCGTTGAAAGCAAGACAGCAAGGATTTAGGTTCTTTAGTGAAGGTTATTTCTCTAAAGTACAGATCTATTTAACTGATGAGGACGTGTTAAGTGTTCGTGGAAAATGCTTTCGCAGTCAACGGAAGAGTGAACCACCACATCGTGTAAACTTTGACATCAAAAGAAATGAAATATGCTACGCATATTGCTCTTGTCAAGCAGGGTATGTATTTTGTATTTGACAATATATCTAATTATTCCGTGACTTACTCGTTATACATGCACTGTATTGAAATCAAATTTTGTGTCTTGACCTACTTTCGAAAATATCCTGAAATTGCAAATGGCGACGCTCGTTTTTTTTTTTTTTTATCTACATGTATGAGGAATATTCCGACCAACATATTCATACTAATACAAGGTGTGACCAGGGATCATCTTGGTGTTCCATAATTGGAAGGACATACGGAGGAAAAGAAGAAAGAAAGAAGTAACTAGTCAGTAGGCCTACTACTAGTACTAGTCACTTCCGCCAACGTCTGAAAATAGTTTTAGTATAGCGGTGTTGCTAAATCATTTATATTAATCATTATGATTACAACAAATAGCGTTTCTGAAAATACCAGTGCCCCGGTCGGGATTCGAACCAGGGATACCTGGATTGGTAGTCTAGCTATATATCAAATGTTTTTCAATAAATAACGAGAGCCTACACGGAGTGCTAAATAATTATACACATGTTTATAACTGTGTCTTCAAAGCAGATATAGCAGTTATAAAATGTAACAGGGTGAGCAAAATGGGCAGTCTGACTGGGGCTCGAACCCGGGACCATTCACTTACAGGACGAATGCTCTACCGACTGAGCTATCCGGCCGCCTACACAAGTTTCTCACCTATTAGTAATTATAACCTATAGACACTACTACATATGAATGGATACAACTCACTAACACTCCTCCCATTTTTTATATTTGGTCTCTTCATAAGATTGATAGTGATCCCATGTATAGTCTGATTGTATCGAAGTAACAAGTAAAAGTACAAATGGCATTTTGTTTGTTGATATATTTCAGACTGAGTGGTTCCTGCTCACATGTGATTGGTTTAGTAACAGCGGTACATCAGTGGCAACTGATGGGCTTTGCCAGTATCCCTGAAGAAGTTTCGTGTACGTCATTACCACAGGCGTGGCATGCTCCGCGAGGGCCGAAGATTGAACCAGAGCCTGTTTCTAGTATACGTTTCGTGAACCCGAAGATGGATCGAAAGCGTGTTCCAGTGCAGAACAAAATAACAGAATGCAGGTACTGTTTCATAGTTATTAACAGAATTTTAATGTTGCCATACATGATACTTGGATAATTCGGTCATACAAAATATATATTCAATAAATATAAAATTGTCTCATGCGCATATCAAGCTATTTTTTTCAGGGGATCAATCTCAATACCTTGACATTTCTGTACCGGTATTGTGCATTACAGTAAAACCTCAGCTTAAAACCACCTCAATAACATGACCACCTCAAAATAAAGACCACAATTTTCAGGTCAATTTCTACTGTTTTTGCACTTTATTTAACCTCAATATTAAGACCAACTCAATAATGAGACCAATTTTCAAGGGTCCCAAGGGTGGTCTTATTATTGAGGTTTTTCGCCAATTGGACCCCAGTCTCCCTCTGGATATGCGCATGGACCAAGCAGGCCTCGACAAATGTTTAATTTCTTACTCGTCCTACTGGGCGAGTGATGCCACTGTCCCACTCGTCCAGATTGGACTATCACTCGTCCCATGTATTTTAGGAAAATTAAAAATCGTCACAGAATTGCACTTTAATTTATTAATAAATGCAATTATGTTGCAGCATAAACACATTAAAATATCCTCGGTGATTTCCCATTATGACGCCTGGTAATCATTCCGAAGAAAGTAAAACGGATATTATTTTATTTTGTTCCTTCGATTTGTATTGGATATTTAGCTGAAATTTTCACTCGTCCGACTGGGCAAGCGACTTGGAATTTCTACTAGTCCAGATCAAAAAGTCACTCGTAAATACGTGCGGACGAGTGGATTTGTCGAGCCCTGCCAAGTAAACAATAAGAATAAGACATTATGTTCTTTAGATACTAATTTTATTTTTATTGAATTACATTTCTAAAACATATTTTTGCAAACAATAATTCATCATCATAATTTAACAACAACAGCCCATACCATAAATATGTTTCACAACATTCATAACTATCATGTGTCTGACATGAAAGTCCTTTACATTTCAGAAAAATCCGTGTCAAAGAAGAAGATGTAACTTTTCTTCAATCAACGAGTGATTGTGCAATCAGCTACCTGGTGTCCAAACCACCATTGACTGTCAACACACATCTTGGAAATGTACCTGTTGGTAGTACACTTGCAACACAGGTATGTACAGTTAATTTTTAAGACTTTATACACAGTGGCATAAAATTGGTTAAAAATGAGCAGACATTCCAAATTTGATTTACACTAGACATATGAACAACTGGAAATCTATTAGTCATTATTTTAAATGACTTGATTCTTCTGATTGCACGTTCAACATGTACGCGGTGTTTGGCGATTTTTCTTGTTGTAGCAACATCATTCTCACTCATTTGCATCCCACTGACAGCAAAAGGAGGGATGTTCAATTTTAAGTTCAATTCTTCCACACAAGATTCTATATTGAAACCCTTGTCGGCCATTAATCCATCTCCAGGCTTTAGATAATTACAGTCAATCAACTGGAGTAATTGTTCTTTTATTCCACATTGTTCAAACAGTTGTTTATCAGATATGGAACCACTGTATAGCATCGAGGAGAAAATAACCGATCCTCGGGGATCCACTATAACCAGGGATTTCAGGGTGTTGCTCGATTTATAGTCACTATAAGTTTGTGATTGTGCCTTCAGTGATGCGGGCTTCTGTATTTTTATTTCCGTACAATCTAAAATTGCGAAAGTGTTTGGAAAGTCTGATTTATATTCAGGTGGCATATTTTCCGCAATAATTTCTCTATCTGGCCAGATAGGTACTTCACCAAATCTCAGAAACATGAAGTTAATCCATGAATTGAATATCACCCCAGCCGTATGTTGAGATATGGAAAACCGAAGACCAAGGTCGACTAAATCAAAGTCATTTCTCAGTTTGCATAGTGTTATTAGCAACTGGTTTTTTAATGTGACACTTTTGATTTCTTTCAACTTTCCTTTTCCCACATACGTTAATGGTTCAACAGACTCGTCTGGTACCAGGAAAGTGTAAATATTCATGAATGCCTGCTTTGTAAATCCTGTATAATATTTAATGAGTTTTTCGTCATTAATGATAAGTTCTAAGCAGAATGTTGGCACTGGTGCTTGTACTTTCTTGGGCCTTGAAACTTGTCGTGGCATGTCAATAAATTCCAATGTAGTCTTCGCAACTTTCTGCTGTAATGACTTGTTTTCGGCTACCAATACCATAACCCCTGTAATGTAAAGAAATATGACTATGTATCAGGTACTAAAATGAATATCTGTTGTATTTGTAGGCAAAATTCTATGTGGAAGAGTGTCATCAACAGCCAGTAACATCAAATTGTGGTGACATCCGGTACCCAAAACCATCTGTAATTAATGTTACGGACATGAATTTCGTGCCAACTTTGACAATGGAGCAATGCTGCAAGTTGGAGGAAGCTACACGCGACCAAGCGGACTGTAGTATGTGGGCTCAGGAGAGGAAACACAGACTGACATCATCACAGTTTGGTCTTATTATGAAAAGGAAGAAAGTGACAGAGAAATTTATCGACATGTTGAAAAATCCTAAGCCTTTCACCGCTAAGGCCACTTCTTACGGAAGTGCAAATGAAAGAAAAGCATTAACTGAATACTGTGCGAAAAAGGGTTAACATGTACATAAGTGTGGGTTGATTGTGAACCCAAAGTTCTCATTCCTTGGAGCTTCCCCGGATTCAAAAGTTTGTGTTGGTGACGGACAAAGTGGGTTGGTTGAGGTTAAATGCCCGTTCAGTGCAAGAGACAAAACAATCATAGACGCTTGTGAAATTAGAGATTTCTGCCTTGCGCAAGTTGATGGTCAGGTTCTTTTGAAAAAGAACCACAACTACTTTTACCAGGTACAAGGTCAACTTCTTATAAGTGGTGCTGAATTTTGTGACTTTGTTGTGTACACAAAGAAAGATCTCTTCACACAAAGGATTACAACTGACACCGAGTTCTGTCAAAATATGGTGCAGTGTTTGTACAGGTTTTACTGTAAATATATAAAAGATTGATTAATATAAATGCTTACATGAACTCTCTGTTTGTGAAGCGATGTCATTTGGAGTTCTATCTTCTATAGGTGGTAACTGGTTTTCCTGGTTGCTCTCGTGACTGTTGTTCTCTGTTAATGGTCCACCATCTATCCTAGTCTCTGATTGTGTGCTGAAAAGGAAAACATGTTTGTTAATATTTCTAGATACATAAGTATAGGTCATGCTACTTTGTGCATGTGTTAACCCTTTCAACACCACATACCTCTAAATAGGCTTACAAAAAGTGTAGATCCAGATGAGCCGGCTCGTGACGAGTCGTCTCATCAGGATCTGCACTTTTTGCCAGTGATATGACTATTTTTAGACATAAATACCCATTTTGATAAATGAACTTGTCCAAATGTGATTTATTGGTTTATGAATATCATGGACCAGTCCATGTGAGTTATTTGGTGTTGAATGGGTTAAGTTTGTATTTGTTAACAATAAATAATCATATGGCAATCTTCACGAAACTTTGCCAGAGTTTGTCTGACACCGGTCAGACAAATGATTAAAATGCACTTAAACTTTCAATATATTTTGTCTGACCGAAGGATTGTTGACCAGGCGGTCCTACGGATTTCGGGAAGACTGATATGGAAATAATTCATTTCTGTCAAACCTCAATAACAAGACCACCTTGAAGTTGAGACCCTTGAAAACTGGTGTGTGTCATTAAATTGTAGCATTGAGATTTAAAAAACCCTGTTGAATCAATGGAATCAAACTCCTCATTATGATCTTAATTTAGAGGTGGTTGTTAAGTGAGGTTTTACTGTAATGTTAATACTAGGATAGTCAAAACATTTGGTTTTCAGTTACTTGCTTGTTTTAACCAGTTGGTTTTTTTCCTACATGTACATTTCATTTCTGTGAAACTTTATTTGTCCGAAATTAATCTGGCAAAATAATGCAGCACACGAGCATGAACAAGTTATTCCATATTTCTTGTAGATATGAGTGGGTTATGCTTAGTGTGTGAATCATGCCTGGATCCAGCAATTGCATGTATTAGTGTATAAGTGCTTGTGAGTTCATGTGCATGCGTTTGTTTTAAATACCAATATATTTATAAATGTAATCTATTGATAATTAATAAAAATAAAAGTTAAATGAGTGACTGGTTCGTTTTAATTCCTGCACATTTTATTATGACAATAGTTAATAAAACAACATGAATGTCGGTTTTGGCTTATAGTGTTTGCATAAAATATTGGTACTGACCCAAGTTTGATTCATGGTCGTATAAATTATCTAGTCAAACTATACCAAAATCAAGCGGACATGTCTGGCAGGTGTCAACATACATATGACTGGCAATAAAATCATTTATACCTTGGTGGAGTGTGATACAGAAGTCGCCTTCTTTTCAATGGTAGAGCTCTCTGTGGCTTAGGTCGTGGTGTGTAAGGATCTGCCGGTTCTGGATCTGGGAATTCCTGAGTAGGCCACTGATGGTCGACGAAGTGCTGAAAAAATAACATTTATAAATCTAAACGTATGTCATACACTAAACTGGCAACATTACATCATTAAACCATGGAGAAAAGTACTGTTGATAGACTCTGACCTATGCATACTAGAACGTAAGAAGACTTCAACACTGGTACAGTATGGTGCTCTCTCATATTGGAAACCAGCAACATATTTAAGTTAATCATTGAGAAAAACTGCATTTTTCCGTCTTGAGAGACTCGACCCTATGCCTCCTAGAAGACTCGAACATTATTAGGCCCATAAACTGAACACCAGTACGTTCACTGAGCTAATATGGGAATCCCACAGCTCTGCACATGCATGGGTACTATTACTACTATCTGATCCCTAGTCCACCATCCACGACAATATGTATGAACCACATGTATAATTTTAATCACCATTATACTCACATATCTCTTGTGAACAGTAGATCTATAAATGCAGAATATATTTTTTGGAAATATTTTATTCTGTATAAATAAATTAATTTCAACTTACTTTTGTGCAAATATATCTGTTTGCATTAATTTTGGATGTATTTAGCTGGTCGTTTGGTCGTCCACACAGCTTGATCCACCTTAGACATTTTTCCAGATTTGTCTTAGGTTTCGGAAATGGCACGAATTTTACGTCACCTATCAATCGATCTAGATATCTACTATCACTGTCACACAGCCCGTAACTACATCGTTTCACCATTATCAATGACAGACAGCATTAATTAATTGCAATTAATTTGTAATTTATTTCAGATCACGATCACTCGTTATCAGATTTGATTAAAATGTTACTAAATAACTCGTTTGTCTGACAACGATAAAACAATGACTCGGTAATCAATATTATAAATATGGGCACACATTTTATAACTGACCAATTAGCACAATCAGTGCTAAATTCCGATGTGCAATACTTTGATCTTGATAATTCAATATTCAACTTGTTTATTGCATAAAGCATATACATGCAGATAATAGCAGTATCGGGATATTTTATCAGTCGGCGATCTCTGTGATGTACCAGTAGTCGGGTAAGTTGTTGATTACTTTCCAATAAACAGTGGGACACGCTTAAATTTGATTGCTGTGTTTACCAGAACAGAATGACAGTATGGGGTCAGTTGGTGTTTTTATAGATGCATTGTTTTTAAAGCAGCTGTCTGGTATTTTGTGGTTCATATACACACTTTTAGATTTGTCCAAGGATTTTGAAATGGGTTGAATTTAACGTCGATCACCAGGATATCGACTAATTTTGTACTATAACTAACCCAGACACCAAAGCTACACATTTTCAACATCATCAAAACAATTTTAAACCCGTATTTTCGATCAAATTCACGCCTTTTCAAATTTGTCTACTCGGTACTAGTTTGTCTAATATGCATTGTTTGTCTAACAAAATGGCGGCGCTAAAGCGTTGCCGGGGGTGCGTGCGAATGGTGCGATGCGATTGGCTAACGTCAGCTGTCAATCAAAATCGGCAGAAAGGTCAATTACCCTCGACGTCGGCGAAATTGACCTTTCTGCCGATTTTGATTGACAGCTGACGTTAGCCAATCGCATCGCACCATTCGCACGCACCCCCGGCAACGCTTTAGCGCCGCCATTTTGTTAGACAAACAATG
>JABXNX010000149.1:21400-74053 GCA_014843695.1 Archivesica marissinica
ATAGAGCTCTGGGATACTATGACAGAGCTTTGGGACACTATAATAGAGCTTTGGGACACTATAATTGAGTTTCAGGATATTATAATAGAGCTCCGGGACATGAACACTTTAATAGAGCTCCGGGATACTATGATAAAGCTTTGGGACACTATAATAGAGCTTCAGGACACTATAATAGAGTTTCAGGACACTATAATAGAGCTTCAGGACACTATAATAGAGCTTCATGACACTATAATAGAGCTTCAGTACACTATAATAGAGTTTCAGGACACTATAATAGAGCTTCATGACACTATAATAGAGCTTCATGACACTATAATAGAGCTTCATGACACTATAATATAGCTTCATGACACTATAATAGAGCCTCATGACACTATAATAGAGCTTCATGACACTATAATAGAGGTTCAGGACACTATAATAGAGCTTCATGACACTATAATAGAGCTTCATGACACTATAATAGAGCTTCATGACACTATAATAGAGCCTCATGACACTATAATAGAACTTCAGGACACTATAATAGAGCTTTGGGACACTATAATATAGCTTCGGGACACTATAATAGAGCTTCGGGATTCTATAATGGAGCTTTGGGAAACTATAATAGAATTTCAGGACACACTATAATAGAGCTTTGATAAACTATTTAGAGTTTCAGGACATTATTATAATATAGCTTGGGGGTCACTATAATAAAATGTGAATCAAGCATGAAGGTCTTGGTTTCATGTCCCATATTTTTATTATGACGTAAATAAGATGTGAGATCCAGATTGTCTTTCCTTGCATATAGCATGACGTATAGTTGCTGCGAACGAAACCCCAACAACAACAAAAACAACACCTATTTTTTTTAAAAAGCATCTTAACACTTTGTATAGTATGTTATTGTGAACGACTGACTTCTACCAGTCGGGATAAATTATTCCCAGTTTCTTCTGAGCCGTTCTGATTTCAAACTATTTCTTGTGTGTGTGTTTTATGTTTAGTTATCGTCGTTACCGGTTGCTCGTTAACCCATACCTGAGCATGTTTAAACAAGACACACCATTACCCAGTACTTAAGGCTCAGATATCGACTAAATTCATGCTCAGATATCGCCTAAATTCAGGCCCAGATATCGACTAAATTTCAGGCTCAGATATCGACTAAATTCAGTCTCAGATATCAACTAAATTCAGCCCCAGATATCGACTAAATTCAGGCTCAGATATCGACTAAATTCAGGCCCAGATATCGACTAAATTCAGGCTCAGATATCGACTAAATTCCTGCTCAAATATCGACTAAATTCCTGCTCAAATATCAACTAAATTCAGGCTCAGATATCGACTAAATTCAGGCTCAGATATCGACTAAATTCAGTCTCAGATATCGACTAAATTCAGTCTCAGATATCGACTAAATTAAGGCTCAGATATCGACTAAATTCAGGCCCAGATATCAACTAAATTCAGGCTCAGATATCGCCTAAATTCACGCTCAGATATCAACTAAATTCACGCTCAGATATCGACTAAATTCAGGCTCAGATATCGACTAAATTCAGGCTCATATATCGACTAAATTCAGGCTCAGATATCAACTAAATTCAGGCTCAGATATCGACTAAATTCAGGCTCCGATATCGACTAAATTCAGACTCAGATATCGACTAAATTCAGGCTCAGATATCGACTAAATTCGTTTTGTGTATACCTTAATGTCACAAAGAATACAAGAAATATGTTGAGACCAGAACTACTCACCTTACAATGGAACCACTTGTCCGTGTCTGTGATATCTACAAAGTTTGCAAAGTTAATAATAACGATACAATCCAGTATTTATTGGTTTAAACTAGGGATGGCAACGAATATTCGAATATTCACTCGAACGTCCGAATATTCGAATACTATTACAATATTCGAATATTCGGGGAAAAAATTATATTTGCAAAAATGAAATAAACTGTCATAAAATCAGATACGTCGTTGTTGTTTTCCTTTGAATACTTCATAAAACCTTACAATACAAAAGAAATCGCACAAGGAGGTATGAATAAACCATGTTGTGGTCGCATCTACCTTGCGCCATAAAACAGACAATAGGTTAATTGGGCAATTATTATAAGTGTTCGAGTGATTCCGAGATTTTGACAAAATTATATCGAATATTCGAATATCTTCCCGACCGAATATTCGAATAGCAAAATCGCTATTCGTTGCCATCCCTAGTTTAAGCATATTTATTCGTTCATAATGTACAGTACATACATTTGTACTACATATATTCAAATAATCCATACTCCGTGACCTCGTGATTGACCTTTCAAGGTCATGTGAAATCAAGCATTTGTGTCACGGAGGTTTGCATCATGTTTCCTCTGTAGAGTTGCTTGGCTACTAGTCCACAGCACCGGCTGTCCGATTAGCGCAGTGGTTAGCGCACTCGCTTCTCGCCAATGCAAACCGTGTTTGATCCTCGGACCAGGAAGTCTGTGAGATGGTACTTTAAGTACCGACTGAACAAAGTCCATAATTTATTTCACTTACAGAATGAGGCATACAGATATGACAAGGTATAGGGTAGATCAAGCAACCAGTATTTATTTCAATTACAGAAAAACGCATTCAAAAATGGCAAGCTAATGCATTAAAAAAGCCGCTAAGTGGATGTTATCCCACTCTGGAGCTACTTGGCATGTGTAGTGGGATATATATAACAGGAGTCCCGGGCGGAGTTAGTGATGATCATATGCAGCTATACTTTGAGAATGAGAAGTCGGGTGGGATCGAAGGCGGTGTCGAACACGTTGAACAGGTCGATGCTGGACGAGAGAAACACGCCATCATAAAGCTATCAAATGAACAGGGTACTCACTTAGTAAACTAATTCGTAAAGTAATGTCATATTATTGTTCAAAATAATCCCACAATTTCAAAGGATTTTTGTATCAATGAGAAACCAGAAGTCAGTTACTGCCCCTGAATACTAAAAGTAGATTTGTTTTCTTAGTTGGTTTCCTCTGTTATTATCGTTGTTTCCTTTGCATCACATGTTATCTATTTTAATCCGTTTTCTCATCTTATGGTTATTAAATTTCGACAGATGTTATCAAATAATTAACCTTAATTTAGAAAACAACAGTAAAAACACTTAGCTGAATACCAAACAACATAGATCCTGATCAGATGCGGTATTATGCCGCGGCTGATCTGGATCTATGTTGTTTGCACATGTGGTTTTATTTACTCAGCAACGGGTTAACGCCACCTGTGGAAATACATATTTCGATGAAATAAAATCTTACACAAATAAACACAAATATTCTCTATGTCTTACACAAATAAACACAAATATTCTCTATGTCTTACACTAATAAACACAAATATTCTCTATGTCTTACACTAATAAACACAAATATTCTCTATGTCTTACACTAATAAACACAAATATTCTCTATGTCTTACACTAATAAACACAAATATTCTCTATGTCTTACACTAATAAACACAAATATTCTCTATGTCTTACACTAATAAACACAAATATTCTCTATGTCTTACACTAATAAACACAAATATTCTCTATGTCTTACACTAATAAACACAAATATTCTCTATGTCTTACACTAATAAACACAAATATTCTCTATGTTTTGATAAAATATGAAACTGACAATTCTTTTAACCCTAACCTTCATAGAGATTTAGGTTAATATACTATTATATCTCCATACAACGACAGCCATTTAGCCCTTTCCTTCATAGAGATTTAGGTTAATATACTATTATATCTCCATACAAACGACAGCCATTTAACCCTTTCTTCATAGAGATTTAGGTTAATATACTATTATATCTCCATACAAACGACAGCCATTTAACCCTTCATAGAGATTTAGGTTAATATACTATTATATCTCCATACAAACGACAGCCATTTAACCCTTTCCTTCATAGAGATTTAGGTTAATATACTATTATATCTCCATACAAACGATAGCCATTAACCCTTTCCTTCATAGTGATTTAGGTTAATATACTATTATATCTCCATACAAACGACAGCCATTTAACCCTTTCCTTCATAGAGATTTAGGTTAATATACTATTATATCTCCATACAAACGACAGCCATTTAACCCTTTCCTTCATAGAGATTTAGGTTAATATACTATTATATCTCCATACAAACGACAGCCATTTAACCCTTTCCTTCATAGAGATTTAGGTTAATATACTATATATCTCCATACAAACGACAGCCATTTAACCCTTTCCTTCATAGAGATTTAGGTTAATATACTATTATATCTCCATACAAACGACAGCCATTTAACCCTTTCCTTCATAGAGATTTAGGTTAATATACTATTATATCTCCATACAAACGACAGCCATTTAACCCTTTCCTTCATAGAGATTTAGGTTAATATACTATTATATCTCCATACAAACGACAGCCATTTAACCCTTTCCTTCATAGAGATTTAGGTTAATATACTATTATATCTCCATACAAACGACAGCCATTTAACCCTTTCCTTCATAGAGATTTAGGTTAATATACTATTATATCTCCATACAAACGACAGCCATTTAACCCTTTCCTTCATAGAGATTTAGGTTAATATACTATTATATCTCCATTTAGCTATCATACAATGGATAAGTAGTCGCCATATCTATCCCACCTTCATAGATATTACTAGGACCACATGAGATGCTGGCCTTAATTATGAACATTGGTTTGGCTACTACCTTGTCAATGTATGTCATATTGGTAATGGCGTCAAGAGGTGCTTCTATGAGGGAAAGGGTCAATGTATGTCGTATTGGTAATGGCGTCAAGAGGTGCTTCTATGAGGGAAAGGGTCAATGTATGTCGTATTGGTAATGGCGTCAAGAGGTGCTTCTATGAGGGAAAGGGTCAATGTATGTCGTATTGGTAATGGCGTCAAGAGATGCTTCTATGAGGGAAAGGGTCAATGTATGTCGTATTGGTAATGGCGTCAAGAGGTGTTTCTATGAGGGAAAGGGTTAAGTAAATAACTTTCGTCTATTTTTTTCTTCAAAATAATGCATTTAAACACTTAAAAAATTAATCACTTCTTTATTACATCAAACTATAAACGTGTCTCAACATCCTCCAGAGTTGACAGTAAAAACCCTAATAAGAAACCCCTCTACCGGTAAATCGAAAAACCTTTGCCTCTGGTTCGAGGGCCATCCAGTTTAGAGGGGTTACACTGTACGTGTTGTTTAATATGGATGTAAATAATTTGCTACTTTCCAGTCATGTGCCCATTTATTCTGCACTGTCCATGTTTCAGCACTACGGCCAATTCTTTCACGACCAGACCATCAATTGAAAGGTACCACTATGGAAATAGGTCCATTCTACCCCTCCGTACAGCGTTACATTTTGGAATCACTGATAAGCAGGGTAATACAAAAAGGTATGTATAATAATTAGGGATGGCAACGAATAGCGATTAAACTATTCGAATATTCGGTCGGGACGGTATTCGAATATTCGATAGAATTCTATCACAAACTCAAAATCACTCAAACTCTTATAAAAATTGCCAAACCTAATTTCTGTTTGACGCGTAAACGTCATCTTCTTCAATTGATTATTCAGATTGATACTGTACCCGAATATCCAAAATGCATAGATTACACCTAGCAGTTTTCTTATTCTCAGAGCGATTCAAGCATTTCCAAACGCGTGACTGAGCGGGTGGCATTTTTGAGGACAATATAAATTTTTTTTTCGAATACTGGAATAGTATTCGGATATTCGGACATTCGAGGGAATATTCGAATATTCATTGCCATCCCTATTAATAATATTAAACGCTCTCTGTTTTATTTTCGCTGTATTTGGGCGTTTGAAGTTGCACCACTCCAGCTATTATTGGTGGATGAATACCCTGGGTGCCCCCTCCGCCCTGGGTGTCCACTCCGAGCAGTATTTCGGGTTTGGACGGACACCTGTCTGTCTACATTATTATTAAAATGCCCGCACCTATTCAACAACCATAAACATCTACCGGTAGGTTACTATGTTCCTCAATGTGTCTTGATGTAATGGTGGTGTATTTTAATTATTGCGATATGCTTCATTTCTGCTTTCATTTAAGTTTCTTAATTGGCTGTCCGATTAGCACAGTGGTTAGCGTGCTCGCCTCTCACCAATGCAACCCAGGTTCGATATCCTCGGATCGGGAAGTATGTGAGATGGTACAGTGGTTGCCAGATCGGACAGGTGGGTTTTTTTTCCGGGTACTCCGGTTTCCTCCCACACAAATGACCACATTTACGCTTTCATCCGCGCCAACGAGAGTGATTAATATAAGTTGTTGAAACTTGCTTCGCAATCGTTTTAAATTAAATAAAGTTTAAAAGTAATTGCATCTGCATGTATGCTTTTCTCTCCGTTTATTTATTTGTTTATTTGTTTGTTTATTTGTTTGTTTATTTGTTCAGCAGGCTTATGTAAAATGTTACGAACAGATTTTCATGAAATATTGTGGGCGGGTAGGCCTCGGGTCAAGGACGAACCCATTAGATATTGGAGGTGAGCCATGTGTGGATCCTAATCAAGGATTGTATAATATAATTCTGCACCATTATGAGATAGTGAAATAGTGAATGGAGGTTTAGCAGCGTGACGGAGGTTTGTTTTCTTGGATTGTTCATGTTATGTATATAGGGATAATAGTGTATTAGAAAAATGCTCAACTGTATTTATATACAGTCAAACCTGTCTTAATCCAGCCAATGGAATCACAGAAAGTGGCTGCTTAGCACAGGTGGCTGTTTAATAGATATCAATTGTATAATAAAACAGCATATTGGGAATCTGGAAACTGGCTGCTTAATACAGGTTGGCTGCTTAATAGAGGTGACCACTAACACAGGGTTGACTGTAGTGTGTCAAATTACTAAATATTGATCACATTGTTCATTTTGTTATATTTCTTCTACAATCAGTGCCGCCTATAGAAGCAGTATCAACGTCATTAGCAGACTGTGCTATATCTGAAAGAATCGTGCCATTGAAGTCAGAACAATGTAGCATTGCACAAGAATTCACTTCCAGTCCTATTGCAGACGCAACACTACAGTCAGCAAGAGATGGCCATATTGACTACCATGCAAACGACGGAACTGCAGATGTGAGACCTCTTACGATAGTAGATAGCAACATCCTGATTGCTTCAGAGAAGATTAAGAGCGTTAATGCAAATCCTAGACCTGTTCAGAATGTCGCTGCTGTAAAACCAATTCTCAGACAGGAACATGCTGATGGTGATCTTGTGGATATTAAAAGAACGGAACAATCCAAATCACCAGAGAGGAAAGAACCGTATTCAGAAATAATTCCTATGTCTTCATTGAAAATAAACATGTTAATCTTAGGTAGATTTCAAACAAAGCATGAAACTCAGGGTGTGAAAATAACATTAAATGAACAAGAAAAAACTGTTACCATTCAGGCAATGTCATTTGACGAACTGAAGTCCGTCAAAATAGGCATGTATGACATCTTAGATACCGTTGTAGCAAAGACGAAGAAGTTATCTGACAATCAGTTTAAGTTTATATCTCGAGATCAGTGTCAGAAATACTTAAAATCGAGAAGTGAGGTGCGGAATATGAGGATAGTGTTTGAGATTAACAACCAGAAATCGGAGATTCTGTGTCATTCATTTTCGGATGCAGGAGTGGACAGAGGCATTCAATTTCTTGAAGCTGAAATAAGCAAGATAACAATGCATTTAAATCCTGGACAGGAGACATGTCTGCATAGCTCTGCATGGAATACTTTGAAGAAAGCGCTAGATAATCATCTGACTACAGTTTACCAGAGTGAACTGGATCAATCCATACACGTAGAAAGTTTTATAGAAAGCAGAGCAAAGAAGGCAGAACAGAAAATCATTCAGTATCTCAAAGATAATGTGTCGAAGAAGGCCGGGACAGTAACTTTGGAATCAGCGAAGGCCAGATGTTTCCAGTCATGTTTTGAAGACAAATTACGTCGAGAAATACAGTACGTTTGGTTCAATGTTCTATTGTGTAAGAATTATTGTTAGGCAATTGTCTGCTAAAGCACATTAAAAAATATGTTATTAAGACAACTGCTGAATATGATACCTAAATCGATGAGTGGCAAGTGATTTGAAGTATATGACCGTAACCACTCGGTCACAGACATGCTTAGTCTCCTAATCTGTATGTGTTGTCGGTAAATAAAGGATATTAACTGAGTTGTCATTGGTTGCACGAATGCAAGATCCTAATTATAACATAATCGTCCAGAAAGCTGTAAATTCACTGAATTGCAAACGTTTCGTTAAATAAAGGATATTAACCCTTTCAACACCACAGACCTCTAAATTGGCTTACAAAAAAGTGTAGATCCAGATGAGTCAGCTCGTGACGAGCCGTCTCATCAGGATCTGCACTTTTTTCAAGTAATATAACTATTTTTAGAAAAACAATTACCCATTTTGATAAATGAACTGATCCAAATGTAATTTTGTTATTAATTTATTGGTCTAAAAATATCATGGACCAGTCCATGTCAGTTACTTGGTGTTGAATGGGTTAAATGAGTTTACCTAATCTGTATGTTGTTGTCGGTAAATAAAGGATATTAATTGAGTTGTCATTGGTTGCACGAATGCAAGATCCTAATTATAACATAATCGTCCAAAACTGAATTGCAAAAGTTTCGTGTACTTGTGCTTTAGTTACAATCAATGCAGTACGTTATGTGGTCGGTTGTCAATGAAGAGTAAACTCAACAAAAAGTAGTTCACATTTATTTGTAACTTTAGTCCTATTAGTTACTCTGCTTATATGATAAGTGGCCATTAAATTCATGAAGCTACTATAAAACAAAAAAACTAGTAAATGTATTCTAAACAAAAGTGTGCATTCTACATGTATATTATTATGCCATTGGTGTGAATGGAGTATGCACGACTATGACGTACGTCGCAACAAGCACTTTACTGTGATGTCACAACAAGTACATATTTACCAAGTCGGTCAAAATGTGCACCGTTCAAATTCCGGTCATTTGCACAACTTTTAGCATATTTTACATTGGAATTGCTACTGTAGCTGAACATGGCTGTTGAAGAATTCAGCGATTGTGCAGAATTTGTAGCGTTTATAGCTGCACGGTGATTGTCCGTGCCACTGGATTTTCGACGCCATGTTGTTTGTTTATTTTTTTTTGACAGCGTATGAATATGTATACAGTGCTAATTTGCATAATGAAATACGAAAAATATATAATAGTGTTATTACCCGTCTACAGCGTTAAACTGAGGTCTCGTGTCGGTGCTTTACACCGTGCATGTAAAATAACCAGAGGAGACTCTGGAATGGGTCTCTGTCTGTATCATTGCACTATCCTCCAAAATCTAAAATGACTAATATCTTCAGGAGGCGTCGCTCATATGGGCAATCGGTAGCGACGATAAATAAACGTAAAACACACACACTGCAGCGCAAATTATGTTATAATGGTCTCTAATGATTGCTTTATATCTTCGTAGACGTGGCAATGGTACATTTGATGTTGTGGAGATGAGTACAAATCCGTTGAAGTTACAAATATCCGTTGAAGGAGAGATGTCGATTACTGACAAACTTACCAAAGTGGTAAAACAAATATGGCACGAAGATGTAGATTTCAGCAAAATATCATCAGGAGGTGAGATCACAGAAAACTATATCATCATCACTAACTTTAAGCACACCCAATATAATTTAGTTTATACAAATTTATTTTAGCTCGATTGTGAAACAAGTTCTTTCAACTTATATTAATCACTCTCGACACCTCATTCCTGATGGAATCCATCGCCATGAAGGAGAGAGAAGAGACATGTGGAATTTAAATGCCTTGCCTAAGGGCACAATCGTAACGGCTCCAGCGGGATTCGAACTCCGGACCTTTCATCCCTAAAGCGAACGAGCATCCACTGCGCTATCGCGACTTCCACAACTAATATAGTTCATACCCAGATGGAAACTATTAACCCATTTCATTCTGGATATATTTAATGGCTTTTGCAAACAACAGAGATCCAGATCAGCCGCAGCCTGACGCTGTGTGCTGATCAGGATCTATGTTGTTTGCTGCATAGCCAAGTGTCTTAGCAAGATCATCTGAATAGCAAACAGCATAGAGCCTGATCAGACGGAATGTTCCATGGCGGTTAATCTGGCTCTATGTTCTTTGCAAATACCGTTTGAACGGTATCCAGAATGAAATGGGTTAACCCACGATTCATTACTTATATTTACATTAATTATTCGTTTTCAATTACACAACGAAAGAATAGCACACTTTGCATTTAAATCGTTTTTAGTCCAGATTTGCAACTTACCGTGTCCCGGATCAGGTAAATAGATCACCCTTTGAACAGCGTCAACTGTATGACACGCCTTTTCTCTCGACGAACGCTGCTTCGCACTCCCAACAAGCTCACATTCAGAACTGCTATCTTATGTTCAAAATTGAAACATTCCTTTTACGTGCTTAATACGAAGTCTTTGTGGAAGTCGTGATAGCGTGTTTGCTTCAGGTGTGAAAGGCCCGGAGTTCGAGCCCAGCTGTAGCCGTTATGATGGTGCCCTTAGACAATGCATTTAAATTCCACATTACCTCTTCTCTCTCCCTCGTGGCGATGGATTAAATCAGGAATGAGGTCTCGAGCGTGATTAATATAATTTGTAAGAACTTGTTTCGCGATCAAGCTGAACTAAGTATGCATTAAACTAGTGTAAAATCTACATCTCGGGCAAAACGGAGAGAGAATGGAAATGGATTAATTATTTAACTTATAAATAGTTTATGCAAATTTCTTTTAGCTCGATTGCCAAGCAAGGTATTACATTAGATTGATAGCTCTAGAGGCCTCATTCCTGGTGAAATCCATCACCACGAAGGAGAGAGTAGAGGCATTGTGGGATTAAATGTCTGACATCGCCACCGTGGTTTTAGCAGTGTTCGAACTCTCAATTTCGAGGCAAACACCCTATAACATTTGCACCACAGAGGCTCTAATTAACTCTTTGCATGCTGGGTAAAATAAAGGCTATAAATAGTTCAAATAATTGTAGCAGACGACAATTCAATAATGTGTTTTTCTTATTTGAAACTGAGTACGTTCGTTACGACACAATTCTATTGAGATTCCATGGTATATTTCCAGAGTGTAAAAAGTTAACTGTGTTGAGGAATACAGTATACAGTCAAACCTGTCTTAAGCAGCCAACCAACGGAATCATAAAAAGTGGATGCTTAGCACAGGTGGCTGCTTAATAGAGGTCAAATGTATAATAAAACAACATATTGGGAACCTGGAAACTGGCTGCTTAATACAGGTTGGCTGCTTAATAGAGGTGACCACTAACACAGGTTTGACTGTATAATAGAGGTGACCACTAACACAGGTTTGACTGTATAATAGAGGTGTCCACTAACACAGGTTTGACTGTATGATAGAGGTGACCACTAACACAGGTTTGACTGTATGATAGAGGTGACCACGAACACAGGTTTGACTGTATGATAGAGGTGACCACTAACACAGGTTTGACTGTATAATAGAGGTGACCACTAACACAGGTTTGACTGTATAATAGAGGTGACCACTAACACAGGTTTGACTGTATAATAGAGGTGACCAATAACACAGGTTTGACTGTATAATAGAGGTGACCACTAACACAGGTTTGACTGTATAATAGAGGTGACCACTAACACAGGTTTGACTGTATAATAGTCGTGACCACTAACACAGGTTTGACTGTATAATAGAGGTGACCACTAACACAGGTTTGACTGTATAATAGAGGTGACCACTAACACAGGTTTGACTGTTTAATAGAGTTGACCACTAACACAGGTTTGACTGTATAATAGAGGTGACCACTAACACATGTTTGACTGTATACTAGAGGTGACCACTAACACAGGTTTGACTGTATAATAGAGGTGACCACTAACACAGGTTTGACTGTATGATAGAGGTGACCACTAACACAGGTTTGACTGTATAATAGAGGTGACCACTAACACAGGTTTGACTGTATAATAGAGGTGACCACTAACACAGGTTTGACTGTATAATAGAGGTGAACACTAACACAGGTTTGACTGTATAATAGAGGTGACCACTAACACAGGTTTGACTGTATAATAGAGGTGACCACTAACACAGGTTTGACTGTATAATAGAGGTGACCACTAACACAGGTTTGACTGTATAATAGAGGTGACCACTAACACAAGTTTGACTGTATAATAGAGGTGACCACGAACACAGGTTTGACTGTATAATAGAGGTGACCACTAACACAGGTTTGACTGTATAATAGTGGTGACCACTAACACAGGTTTGACTGTATAATAGAGGTGACCACTAACACAGGTTTGACTGTATAATAGAGGTGACCACTAACACAGGTTTGACTGTTTAATAGAGGTGACCACTAACACAGGTTTGACTTATAATAGAGGTGACCACTAACACAGGTTTGACTGTATAATAGAGGTGACCACTAACACAGGTTTGACTGTATAATAGAGGTGACCACTAACACAGGTTTGACTGTATAATAGAGATGACCACTAACACATGTTTGACTGTATACTAGAGGTGACCACTAACACAGGTTTGACTGTATGATAGAGGTGACCACTAACACAGGTTTGACTGTATGATAAGAGGTGACCACTAACACAGGTTTGACTGTATAATAGAGGTGACCACTAACACAGGTTTGACTGTATAATAGAGGTGACCACTAACACAGGTTTGACTGTATAATAGAGGTGACCAATAACACAGGTTTGACTGTATAATAGAGGTGACCACTAACACAGGTTTGACTGTATAATAGAGGTGACCACTAACACAGGTTTGACTGTATAATAGTCATGACCACTAACACAGGTTTGACTGTATAATAGAGGTGACCACTAACACAGGTTTGACTGTATAATAGAGGTGACCACTAACACAGGTTTGACTGTTTAATAGAGGTGACCACTAACACAGGTTTGACTGTATAATAGAGGTGACCATGAACACAGGTTTGACTGTATACTAGAGGTGACCACTAACACAGGTTTGACTGTATAATAGTGGTGACCACTAACACAGGTTTGACTGTATAATAGAGGTGACCACTAACACAGGTTTGACTGTATAATAGAGGTGACCACTAACACAGGTTTGACTGTTTAATAGAGGTGACCACTAACAGGTTTGACTTATAATAGAGGTGACCACTAACACAGGTTTGACTGTATAATAGAGGTGACCACTAACACAGGTTTGACTGTATAATAGAGGTGACCACTAACACAGGTTTGACTGTATAATAGAGATGACCACTAACACATGTTTGACAGTATACTAGAGGTGACCACTAACACAGGTTTGACTGTATAATAGAGGTGACCACGAACACAGGTTTGACTGTATAATAGAGGTGACCACTAACACAGGTTTGACTGTATAATAGAGGTGACCACAAACACAGGTTTGACTGTATAATAGAGGTGACCACTAACACAGGTTTGACTGTATAATAGAGGTGACCACTAACACAGGTTTGACTGTATAATAGAGGTGACCACTAACACAGGTTTGACTGTATAATAGAGGTGACCACTAACACAGGTTTGACTATAATAGTGGTGACCACTAACACAGGTTTGACTGTATAATAGAGGTGACCACTAACACAGGTTTGACTGTAATGAAGTGCTTCTTTTAGCTGCAGATACTTGGCTTATAATGAAAGGACTGAGTGGCCAGACAGGGAAGGAATTCTTCCGCAGGTTTGAAGAGAGGCACAAATGTTTCATAGAAGTATCTGACAATGGAGAGTTCTCGATACCAAGAACACGGTAGGTTCACCGGAACATTGTATCTACATGTTTATATGTTGTCAGTTTATGTATGATACATACTACCGAGGACATTTAGGGACCTTTGTGGCTGAGTGGTCACAGTCACATGTGTAATCGCTCACAATTTTGGGTTCGAATTCTTGCAATTGAGGAAACTATCCAGATGACCTGTGGGTGGTCAGTGGTTCTACCCGGGTACCCGGCCATACCTGAAATACTGCACGGACGGGCACACATGACCTTCATCCACCAATATTATAATAGCTGGAGAGCTGTCATATCACCTAATCTGTTAATGCAACCGTAACCCTTTCCCGCTTAGAAGCACCTCTCGACCCCAATGCCTATTGACATAGATCGACACATTAGTAGTCAAACAAGCTTTAATAAAGATCGGAACAACGTAGAGTATACAACCCTTAATAATTCCTAGTAACCTCCATGAAGGTGGAGTCGGCAAGTTCACGGCTTATCCATTGCGTATGATTGGTAAATTACAGCCAAATGTATGAAATAAAACTACATCTCTATGGGGGAAAGGGTTAAACCATGTATGTACATTTGTGCGACATATTAAAGCATCCAGCACATCAGATTCCTTTTTCCCTGTGTATAGGCCTAAATTGTTTTATAGTTAACCCATTTCATTCTGGATACCGTTCAAACAATATTTGCAAAGAACATAGAGCCAGATCAACCACCACGGAATGTGCCGTCTGATCAGGCTATATGCTGTTTGCTATTCAGATGATCTTGCTAAGACACTTAGCTATGTAGCAAACTGATCAGCACGCAGTGTCACGCTGCGGCTGATCAGGATCTATGTTGTTTGCAAAAGCCTTTAAATCTATCCAGAATGAAATGGGTTAATGCAGTCATAACTTGTGCTTGTTTCCTCGTTTTCTATCAAACATCATTTTTGAAATGAAAAATAAGTCAATAAACTAAGCAGGCAGCTGCTGCAATGATTGACTCCCTTAAATTGGGGTGTCTTTATATTATCTCCCCTTAATACTCTTCCAGGATAAGATAAATATAGTTCTTCAGGATAAATATACACTCCGGTTTCCTCCCACATGAATGACCACATTTATGCTTTCATCCGAGCCAACGATTAATATAAGTTGTTAAAACTTGCTTTGCAATCGTTGTAAAATAAATAAAGTATAAAATAAAAAAAAATAAAAAACATAAATATATATATTATGGACATTTGGAGCATTTTTTCAGATAAAGGTAATTTTTCATAGATCTTGATATTCAGGTAAGCATCTTGCATCAGTAGTTTACTCACCACTTATGTTGACAGTTTGTGATATCTTGTTTATCAACACATGTTTACCTTTCTGGGTCAAAATTGATCCAATGGAAAGAAGGATAGGTGGCGTTATTTGACCTCGTTCTGAACAATTGTGGATGCCTCGTATGTTAAGAAACAACTAGAGTTGTGGAACCTATGCTCCGCGTATTCCTATGCTCCGCGTATTTTTTCCATTTACATCCATATTTAAATAGTTTTAACCTATTTTCGCTGGCAGATGTGAAGCATGGTTCAATAGCATTCCGTTGTGCATGCCGGTAGCCTAATGCAACTGTCACCTGACTGGTTCAGTAGCCGAATATAAACAGATAACTTGTTGGGAAATATTTTTCAACTGAAATGATGCGATTTATGAGCATTTCAGGTAGCTATCCGAATTGGAAAAAATGTACAAATAACCAGAAAAAAATAGTGGTAATATTGTTAGTTATTATAAGTCAAAATAATATATTCAACATTTACCAGTACATAAATAAAAAAAGTCATGTACGCCGTGCATAGGTGCCCTAAAGTATCTAGTTCTCCATGGAAACAGGTGCCGTTGCGATAGCTGTATTGAGGCGCATGGTTATGTAATGAAGCTAATTTTTCAACAACAATTCTTTTAATGTTGTGTTCACGACTTAAGAAAATAATAATATACGACAAGTGCATATAACTTTTTTTATATGCCATGCTATGTAGGATTTACGCCGAGCATAGGTTCCACCACTCTATACTTGATAACAATGTTAAATAAATGCAAATACAGCATGCATATGTGCCATTAAACAACTGCTTGCTTGGCAACACAGGGTCAATGAAAGTGACAGACTTTATGCTTAGTTTATATAAATTTATTTTAGCTCGATTGCGAAACAAGTTCTTACAACTTATATTAATCGCTCTCGAGACCTTATTCCTGATGGAATCCATCGCCATGAGGGAGAGAGAAGAGGCAACGTGGTATTAAATGCCTTGCCTAAGGGCACAATTGTACCGGCTCCAGCGGGGCTCAGACATTTCGCATCTGAAGCAATCGCGCTACCACTACGCTATCACAACTTTATGCTTGCAGTGTAACTGTAGAAGATGTATGTGGTTCTACGGATGTAACGTATGCATTAGGAACGGCATTGTGTGAAGAAATAGATGAAACACAAGAGGCTACATATGTCAGCCCTGGTGCATGTGAGCTATCACCTGAACAAACCGAGACAAAAGAGTTTGACGATCGGAAAAACAGAAAACGTAGAGGAAGAAGGTTTCATCAGTATCAAACTGGAATGGTGAGGCAGTTTAACCCATTCAACACCAAGTAACTGACATGGACTGGTCCATGATATTTTTAGACCAATAAATTAATAACAAAATTACATTTGGATCAGTTCATTTATTAAAATGGGTAATTTTATTTCTAAAAATAGTTATATTACTTGAAAAAGTGTAGATCCTGATGAGACGGCTCATCATGAGCCGGCTCATCTGGATCTACACTTTTTTGTAAGCCAATTTAGAGGTCTGTGGTGTTGAAAGAGTTAAACAATATTTATTCCTTTGAATAATCATAGTCAAGATTGAGGAGAAAGCAACCTGCTTTTATGGTTATATGTACATACATGTAGGATTGAGGAGAAAGCAACCTGCTTTTATGGTTACCTATTTCCTACAAATCAGTTACAAAACATACAAAATTACAATCACATATAGGTATGTATGTTCCATTAATGTCAAACCCCTTGCGGGGACCTAGACATGTTTTCCTGGGCAGACTTAGCCGACCTAAGTGGTTAACCAGTACTAAACAATGTGTGTGAGGTGCCTCTCAATGACACTACATATGTAGCCTGACCGAGTATCGAACCCGGGACCGTTTGCTTCCAAGTCCGACGCTCTACCACTGGACCACTCGACGCCATAAGTATGAGTATTGAGTAATGCAATAGATTTTGAATGTGAGAAAAATATTAATTTTGAAATCGAAATATGATGGTGGTTGTGCAACTATAGAAAGTCCAAATGCACTTTATCATCCAACTATACAAAAAACAAATATTGGGGCTTAATTTTGTGAATTGGCAAAAATATTTTAAAAACATTTTTTTTTAACTTTTTTTTTTAGCACATGTTTTGGCTTCAAATATTTATTTGTGAACTATATGGCTCTTAGTTGGCTCCAAGTTTATTTAATTGGCTCCAGTGTTTTTCAATTGGTGACAGAAGTGGCGCAGACAAACATTCAGACAGAGGGAACCCTGAATTGGCTATGATAATATTGGACTGGAGATAGAAACAAAGTAAAAATTAGGAGAGTGAATCGGATTTAGATGCCACCGCTTGTTTATGTACGGAAACAAACTCTCGAGACCTCATTCCTGATGGAATCCATCGCCACGAGGGAGAGAGAAGAGGCAATGTGGAATTTAAATACCTTGCCTAAGGACACAAGCGTAATGGCTACAGCTGAGCGCCAACTCTGGGCATTTCGCACTTGAATCGAATGCGCTACCACTGTATATATATGGAACTGCACTAGGTGACCTATATGGCTAAAACTCATTTACATGTATTTCTTCATTTACATATATTTCTTCATTTACATATATTTCTTCATTTACATATATTTCTTTTACATATATTTCTTCATTTACATGTATTTCTTCATTTACATATATTTCTTCATTTACATATATTTCTTCATTTACATGTATTTCTTCATTTACATATATTTCTTCATTTACATATGTTGCTTCATTTACATATATTTCTTCATTTACATGTATTTCTTCATTTACATATATTTCGTCATTTACATATGTTGCTTCAGTTACATATATTTCTTCATTTACATATGTTGCTTCATTTACATATATTTCTTCATTTACATATGTTGCTTCATTTACATATATTTTGTCATTTACATATGTTGCTTCATTTACATATATTGCTTCATTTACATATATTGCTTCATTTACATATATTTCTTCATTTACATATATTGCTTCATTTACATATATTGCTTCATTTACATATATTGCTTCATTTACATATATTGCTTCATTTACATATATTGCTTCATTTACATATGTTGCTTCATTTACATATATTGCTTCATTTACATATATTGCTTCATTTACATATATTGCTTCATTTACATATATTTCTTCATTTACGTATATTTCTTAATTTACATATATTTCATAATTTACATATATTGCTTTGCAGAGTGAAGAAGATGAACTCAATGAAGCTCTACGCTTGTCTGTGCAATCAGAGTGGTGAGTTATATATGTAATGAAGGGACAGAGTTTTAGGATAGGGATAGGGTTTCTCACATACCCAGCGAAAACTGTTATAAAGTGTTTGTTTATTATAGTGTCATCCCTATTTAAAGAGCCAGCCATTTCTGACTTATGAGACACCTCTATTTATGAACATCAGTACTTCCCGAATCCTATGCGTGTGCCAGGCTGGTAGGCAATCGGTAACCATTATTTAACTGGCTGGCGGCACACCAGCCGGCCATATCAGAACGAACACCTGATCGTTGTAAAATAAATACAGTTTAAACTAAACTAAACAAAAATGTCCATGCTACTGTTGTATTGACTGTCCATACTACTGTTGTATTGACTGTCCATGCTACTGTTGTATTGACTGTCAATACTACTGTTGTATTGACTGTTCATGTTACTGTTGTATTGACTGTCCATGCTACTGTTATATTGACTGTCCATGCTACTGTTGTATTGACTGTCCATACTACTGTTGTATTGACTGTCCATGTTACTGTTGTATTGACTGTCCATGTTACTGTTGTATTGACTGTCCATACTACTGTTGTATTGACTGTCCATGCTACTGTTGTATTGACTGTCAATACTACTGTTATATTGACTGTCCATGCTACTGTTGTATTGACTGTCCATGTTACTGTTGTATTGACTGTCCATACTACTGTTGTATTGACTGTCCATGCTACTGTTGAATTGACTGTCCATACTACTGTTGTATTGACTGTCCATGCTACTGTTGTATTGACTGTCCATGTTACTGTTGTATTGACTGTCCATACTACTGTTGTATTGACTGTCCATGCTACTGTTCTATTGACTGTCCATGTTACTGTTGTATTGACTGTCCATACTACTGTTGTATTGACTGTCCATACTACTGTTATATTGACTGTCCATGTTACTGTTGTACTGACTGTCCATGCTACTGTTGTATTGACTGTCCATGTTACTGTTGTATTGACTGTCCATACTACTGTTGTATTGACTGTCCATGCTACTGTTGTATTGACTGTCCATGTTACTGTTGTATTGACTGTCCATGCTACTGTTGTATTGACTGTCCATGCTGCTATTGTATTGACTGTCCATACTACTGTTGTATTGACTGTCCATACTACTGTTGTATTGACTGTCCATGCTACTGTTGTATTGACTGTCCATGCTACTGTTGTATTGACTGTCCATGCTACTGTTGTATGACTGTCCATGTTACTGTTGTATTGACTGTCCATACTACTGTTGTATTGACTGTCCATGCTACTGTTGAATTGACTGTCCATGTTACTGTTGTATTGACTGTCCATGCTACTGTTGTATTGACTGTCCATGCTACTGTTGTATTGACTGTCCATGTTACTGTTGTATGACTGTCCATGTTACTGTTGTATTGACTGTCCATGTTTCTGTTGTATTGACTGTCCATGCTACTGTTGTATTGACTGTCCATACTACAGTTGTATTGACTGTCCATGCTAATGTTGTATTGACTGTCCATGCTACTGTTGTATTGACTGTCCATGCTAATGTTGTATTGACTGTCCATGCTACTGTTGTATTGACTGTCCATGCTACTGTTGTATTGACTGTCCATGTTACTGTTGTATTGACTGTCCATGTTACTGTTGTATTGACTGTCCATACTACTGTTGTATTGACTGTCCATGCTAATGTTGTATTGACTGTCCATACTACTGTTGTATTGACTGTCCATGCTAATGTTGTATTGACTGTCCATACTACTGTTGTATTGACTGTCCATGCTACTGTTGTATTGACTGTCCATGTTACTGTTGTATTGACTGTCCATACTACTGTTGTATTGACTGTCCATGCTAATGTTGTATTGACTGTCCATGCTACTGTTGTATTGACTGTCCATGCTACTGTTGTATTGACTGTCCATACTACTGTTGTATTGACTGTCCATGCTACTGTTGTATTGACTGTCCATGTTACTGTTGTATTGACTGTCCATACTACTGTTGTATTGACTGTCCATGCTAATGTTGTATTGACTGTCCATGCTACTGTTGTATTGACTGTCCATGCTACTGTTGTATTGACTGTCCATGCTACTGTTGTATTGACTGTCCATGCTACTGTTGTATTGACTGTCCATGCTACTGTTGTATTGACTGTCCATGCTACTGTTGTATTGACTGTCCATACTACTGTTGTATTGACTGTCCATGCTAATGTTGTATTGACTGTCCATGCTACTGTTGTATTGACTGTCCATGCTACTGTTGTATTGACTGTCCATACTACTGTTGTATTGACTGTCCATGCTACTGTTGTATTGACTGTCCATGTTACTGTTGTATTGACTGTCCATACTACTGTTGTATTGACTGTCCATGCTAATGTTGTATTGACTGTCCATGCTACTGTTGTATTGACTGTCCATGCTACTGTTGTATTGACTGTCCATGTTACTGTTGTATTGACTGTCCATACTACTGTTGTATTGACTGTCCATGTTACTGTTGTATTGACTGTCCATGCTACTGTTGTATTGACTGTCCATGCTACTGTTGTATTGACTGTCCATGCTACTGTTGTATTGACTGTCCATGCTACTGTTGTATTGACTGTCCATGTTACTGTTGTATTGACTGTCCATGCTACTGTCTGCCATTATTAGGGGCTCTCTAGCCAAGTGGTTTAGGTTTTTGATTTCAAATCACTTACCCCTCATCATTGGAAGTTTGAATCCCACTGGGGGTATCAAATTCTAGGTTGGTGCAACATTAAACCCCAAACACAATTATAGAGTCTGCCGCAATGATCGAGTCAGCCGGCCGCAATGATAGAGTCCGCCGCAATGATAGAGTCCGCCGCAAAGTCGCCGCAATGATAGAGTCCGCCGCAATGATAGAGTCGCTGACTTGTATACCACTGTAACCTATCATCACTGATGGTCACGGGTTCGAGCCCTGCTCAGACCGTGTCTCATTTATATGAAAAAGTTGGTAGTTTCTTTCGGAGGTTGGTGCACCCAAATACTGGTTAACCGCTGGAGCCTGCCCAGGAAAGGTGTTGTTAAGTAAACTTCCCGCCCGAAATGGTGCTGATGCAGGCGTAAAACCCGAAATATAACAGAAAAAACACAAAACAATGATAGACAATGCTATATGTGAAACGAAGTGCAGCGTTTCCATAGCCGCCATTAACGTGAGGTTTACAGAAATATGAATGAAATTATGCTACCTATAATTGGTACATGTGTTTTAATCAGCAGGGATCATTTTAGAGGGCGATATGGGCGAAATTGTCGCCCTTGGGACCCTGACTTCGCCTTCTGGGGCGGCCCATTTCTCCCCCACTTTTTTGTTTTTTTACGATTTTCTCAAACAAAATTTTGTCTAGTAAGATACACTGGCCCATTATAAAGCACTCCTTCTATTCAAATGTTGTATTTAATGGTTGTACTGTGCATTTTAACCATATTTTGCAGAAGTATATTAAAGAACACCATTTAAGGAAGCGATCACGCGCTTTCTCACTTCTCCCAAACATTCTGACCTAGAATGAACCCTGAAGCAGTAACAGCGTAATATCAACTTAACCCTTTGCACTCTAGCTGCAAATAAAAGCACTTTTGCAAACAGCATAGAGCCAGATCAGAAGGCACAGAACATTCCGTCTGTTCAGGCTCTATGCTGTCTGCTGTTTGGATAGTGGAGCTAAAAGACTTGTCTGAATAGCAAACATAGACCCTAATCGGCTGATCTGGATCTATGTTGTTTGCAAATGTGATTTTATTTACTCACCAAGCAATGGGTTAATAAACGTAGAACCATGGCGGTGATGGTGTCCTTAGGGTAGACACATAAATCCACATTGCCACTTCTCTCTCCCTAAAAGTGGGTCTGCTCCTCCTGAACAGAAATGTCTGTGATGCATTCTGGGCGCGATTTTTACAGCTGATGCAATCAATTATTTTACCATGTACCCTTAGGCAAGGCATTTAAACTCCACATTGCCTCTTCTCTCTCCCTCGTGGCGATGGATTCCATCAGGAATGAGGTCTCGAGAATGATTAATACAAGTTGTAAGAACTTGTTTCGCAATCGAGCTAAGATAAATTTGTATTAATTTAATTCAATACACGTAACACTTGTACACAGTCCAGATAATAAAGGCGCTGACAGCAGACCAGTCGGGATTGTACAGCCAGGCTATCGCCCTGACGACAGTCCTGGAGAAGAGGAAGAGGACCACATGAATAAAATACAGTTCAGACAGTTCCAGCCGGTACAAACTGCAGCAGACGACTCTACTGGCTATGGTAGATCGCATCATCATCAGCAGGACGCTGACCCACGCCAAGTTAAAATGAGGTGTATAAGCATGTCCGGAACGACGATAAAACTTGTTCAAGGTCAAATTACAAAACATCATGTAGGTGTACGTTAGTTACAGTTTATTGTTTCTCTTTATTCAATATGCGACCAATCAGAATCCTTCCAGGTGTTATTACACATGTGGACATATAAGAAAATATGTGATGGCTGTATTACAATGACTACAAGCAAAGTTATGTGATAAAATTGTATTATACATACATTATATCAATATATATATAAACCGTCAAACCTGTGCTAAAGATCACCTCTGAATAAAGGCCACATATGAAAAACCTGTCTCTAAAGACCACCATTTTTCTCTCCCATTGAGCCATTTTAAATGCATTTTAACCCTCTATTGAGAGGCCACCTGCCAACAAAGGCCACTTTTTTACTTTCCCGAGGGTGGCCTTTATAGACAGGGTTGACTGTATGTGTAAGCCCCCCCCCCCCTAGATATGCTAATTGTAAGCCAATAGTTCCCATGTGACGTCATCATTCCCACTGTGGCTGCCATTTTGATTGGCAAAGTTGATCAGATATTATATATATTGCATAGTAGCGTAATTTTGTTTTCCTCATAAAATATTTATTTTTCATCCAATCACCATGGTTCATACATTGTTGGAAAGCTCTCAATGCACATATTATTTTGTATCTTTTCACACATTTTGTATCAATAACGAATAAATAATAATTTACCTGTATATTAATATTTCAACTGTGAAAATAGACTTTCAAAAATAGGTGCAAGTTAAGTTCTTATAATTTATTATCCATACATCATTGTCAAAAATAAATTAATATTTAAAACATACATTTCAATACCTTTAAAATCATACCAAGTTTTATATTAAGAAACCAAAATTAATTAAGTTATTGCAAGTAAAGAATTACTAGTAAAATCCTGAAATTTCCGTTTATAAAACTTACCAATCAAAATGGCGGCCAAGATAACTATTTTCACAGTGTTTTCACAGGCCGTGGGAACTATGTGTAGATTGTGCCGAATATAAGATACTTTTATCACATTACCATATTGGGTTTTAAACAGCTTTATAACTGCATCAAGACTTCTTTTAAATCGTAGCCTGTCTTACCATTAACGTTATGCACCAATTCAAATAGAAATATGCATACATTAAAGTTTAATTTACAAATTATTCTCTCGACCAATCAGAATCCTTCCAGGTGTTATTACACGTGTGTACATTTATGAAATGACTGTATTACACTGAATACAAGCAAAAGTTATGTCATAAATATAAATTATGTTACTATCAAGCTATAACATGATATGTCAGGAAGTTGTCAGTCGCTGGAGGATGTTGGAGAATTGAGTACTGGTTTCTACCCAGGAAATGTGGGCGTGGTCTTCTCCACCACAACATACAGACTTTGTACGATAATTCTCCAGAGTGGGCCCTGTACAAATCAAAAGGAGAATTTATTTTATATAACGGTATGAGTCTATAATAGTAACATCGTATATTATTGTATCTATGAATGTATACAGTCAAACCTGTGTTAGTGGTCACCTCCATTATACAGTCAAACCTGTGTTAGTGGTCACCTCCATTATACAGTCAAACCTGTGTTAGTGGTCACCTCTATTATACAGTCAAACCTGTGTTAGTGGTCACCTCCATTATACAGTCAAACCTGTGTTAGTGGTCACCTCCATTATACAGTCAAACCTGTGTTAGTGGTCACCTCTATTATACAGTCAAACCTGTGTTAGTGGTCACCTCCATTATACAGTCAAACCTGTGTTAGTGGTCACCTCTATTATACAGTCAAACCTGTGTTAGTGGTCACCTCCATTAAGCAACCAACCTGTATTAAGCAGCCAGTTTCAAGATTCCCAATATGTTGTTTTACTATACATTTGACCTATATTAAGCAACCACCTGTGCTAAGCAGCCACTTTCTCTGACTTGGCTGGCTGCTTAAGACAGGTTTGACTGTATAATGTCGCCAATTAGTCATTAACATAATTATAATAATATAGTTTTCAAATTGTTTTCCACATAGCACAGATGGCTGCTTAATAGACAGTCAAACCTGTCTTAAGCAGCCAGCCTAGGGAGTCAGAGAAAGTGGCTGCTTAGCACAGATGACTGCTTAATATACAGTCAAACCTGTCTTAAGCAGCCAGCCAAGGGAGTCAGAGAAAGTGGCTGTTTAGCACAGGTGACTGCTTAATAGACAGTCAAACCTGTCTTAAGCAGCCAGCCAAGGGAGTCAGATAAAATGGCTGCTTAGCACAGGTGGCTGCTTAATAGAGGTCAAATGCATAGTAAAACAACATATAGGGAATCTTGAAACTGGCTAATACAGGTTGGTTGATTAATGGAGGTGACCACTAACACAGGTTTCGACTGTTTGTTCATTCATCATCTTTGTAAGTAGTGTATGAAGAAATGTAATCAAATAATATTTTTAAAAAAATAATTCTATATCTTAATTTCAGGCTGATGCCTTGGTCAATATTATTTCCCCATCACAAAAGCCATTTGATGGTACTGTTGCGAAATCATTCTTAGAAGCTGGAGGTCAAGAATTGTCTAAGGTTAATTTCTAATACATTCATCTGTTTGTATGCTCTTGAAATACTTTTTAACTACTTTAATGCAAATTTATTTTAGCTCGATTGCGAAACAGGTTCTTTCAACTTATATTAATCACTCTCGAGACTTCATTTCTGATGGAATCCATCACCACGAGGGAGAGAGAAGAGGCAATGTGGAATATAAATGCCTTGCCTCAGGGCACAATCGTAACGGCTCCAGCGGGGCTCGAACTCCAGACCGTTCGCACCTTTCTATACAAGTTAACATAATCTATGATCAGTATATGTTTTGTATTTCTGTTGATATAGCTTTTTGCGTAATAAAAATTACATTATATTTGTTACCTTGACTAAATTAAAACAATGTTATGTGTAAACTCTACTACCGTATTTAGCTGTGTATAGTGCGCTATCGTGTATAATGCGCACCCACGATTTGGCACGAAAACTGAGTTCCTATGTATACTGCACTGCGCAATTTTCCAAGTCAAAATGTAACATTTTTGTATAATGCGCAGTAGATAAAATGGATGAGGATTTCAGTAAGAAATGTGCGCACTATACATAGCTAAATACGGTATATAAACGGCAAGAAAGGAGATACTTGTACATCCTGTAGAATATCTACCACATAATTGTTATATCAACACAATATTTGGAAAAATGCCATCTGAAGTCTCAATATGCAGTTGGACATTTCTATTTACCGACTCTGTGCAGCCATACTGCAAAATTGTGTAATTTCAATCAATGATCTAATGATCATCTGATTAATCTATCTAGAGTTTTTAGTGTTTTTTATTAAAGTCAATATTCTGTTAACAAAGTTTGATCAACTTCAAGAAGTAATCTTAAATAATTCTAAAACTGAAGCCCAAATGCTACGACACTATAGTCATTAGCCCAAATGCTACGACATTAGTCATTAGCCCAAATGCTACGACATTAGTCATTAGCCCAAATGCTACGACACTATAGTCATTAGCCCAAATGCTACGACATTAGTCATTAGCCCAAATGCTACGACACTATAGTCATTAGCCCAAATGCTACGACATTAGTCATTAGCCCAAATGCTACGACACTATAGTCATTAGCCCAAATGCTACGACATTAGTCATTAGCCCAAATGCTACGACATTATAGTCATTAGCCCAAATGCTACGACATTAGTCATTAGCCCAAATGCTACGACACTATAGTCATTAGCCCAAATGCTACGACATTAGTCATTAGCCCAAATGCTACGACATTAGTCATTAGCCCAAATGTCTAATTTCTGAAAATTCGGGCCAAAAATTACTAAATTTCTGGTGGTTGTAATTTAATTTTTCAAAGACTTCTCTACATTACTAGTAACATTAACATGTTATTGACTTGGACAGAACTATTATTCTGACCACGCCCTGTCAGTATTCACCTTAAGGCCCTTCTCCTATGGCACAAGTAAATATCCAAAATCACAAATTTTCCATAGTAATTTGGTAAATTCCACTACCATACATGGATATTACTATTTATATACACCCTGGTACATTGAACCTACTATCATGTAGACTATCTACCACATAATTGTTATATCAACACAGTATTTGGAAAAAATGCCATCTGAAGTTCCAATATGCAGTTGGACATTTCTATCTACCAACTCTGTCCAGCCATACGGCAAAATGGTGTAATTTCTATCAATGATCTAATGATCATCTGATTAAATTATCTAGAGATTTTAGTGTTCTTTATTAAAGTCAACATTATGTTAACAAAGTTTGATCAACTTTAAGAAGTAATCTTCAGTAATTCTAAAACTGAAGCTCAAATACTATGACATTAGTCATTAGCCCAAATTTACGTCTTTTCTAACAATTCTTCATTACTCTTGAGTCTTAATACCACTATAGTAGGTACTAGACTGTAAAACTTAACCTATAAATATACATAAGTTATGAATAAGCTTAACAAGAAACTTAAAACAAACAAGGACACCCTACAACATCCTCAACTTTAATTAAGGTCATCAGACACCCTCAAGTCGCATGAGTAGCCTGGCCGGCTGAGTAGTTGCATGAGCAAGTACTGCGTGCGGTCGGTCGTTCTCCGAAATCACCGAGTAAACAACGGAACCGGTACTCCTGTCATGAAATCTTCGTCTCGCGAGCGCTCGCCAATTTTTATTAGTTTGGCATTCCCCTGCGTGACTAAGTTTTATTGTAAATAGCCAAGAACTGGTAGCTTTTTATACTTAACATGTAACTTTTAAAGGCCCTACGAAGGTGACCGTTGTTTGTACGGAAGTGTATTTTACTACATTATTTTTAAACGTTGTCACTCAGGGGTTAAGCCGCCTTTTTTAGATGTAATTTTTATGATCCCAGTACACGGGGGCATATAGGGGGGGTATTAAATAAATTTTTTTTTTTTTTTTTTAGTACACATATCACACATTGTACAACCTACTATGGAATTAGTTTTATGTAAATATTTTTAGGGGCAACCCATGATAGTTTAGTTTGGTGATACTTATATATGTTAAAAAAGTTGACCAAACATCATAGTAGGCTGATACCTCTAACGGTTTATTCGTTTGTGATAGGTGAAATTTTCTTTCCTGCTGACATTTTCCACAACTATGGAAGATACTCTACTACCAGTTATATATCTGTATGACTGATAGTAATTATATGTACTTGGGATCAATTAACTAAATGTCTTAGTACAGATACATATTAAGATAGTCCATGAATTTTAATCTTCGTAGCAACCTTGATACTGCTTTGCACTTTACAAGTTAAACGGGCACCTGCCATATCTCTTTCTCGTTCGCGCGAACGTAAAATTCTCAATTGTTTGCATACATTTGCATAGGTCAATCAGTGCACATTCCTGAGCGCTCGTTCTTCTTTGCTCAGGGGCACCTGTTATTTTTCACACCGGTCCGTGCGACTAGTTAACTTTTTGCGACTAGGTCTTACTTTTAATTTTCGTAGCAATATCTTTATTGATATCTATTAGTACAACCCTCAATGGGCAACGCAGTCTATATGTTGCAGGTTTGACTATGTGCTACTAGGGATCTTGGGATATATGAAGGACACACCTATGAGCTGTTGATTTTCTTCTGACAGACAGTGCCCTTCTACCTTCTTCCTTCTCACTACTGAGTTTAATCTATCTCTCTACCTTATGCAACCCATTATAAATCACCTACTCTAAATACATTTTGGTGATGGGGTATGCTGATATAAAAATATACCCGAAGATCCCTAATTAAGGTCAAACCTGTCTCTATATTATTTATCTGCTGTTATAGTCAAATTTAGTTTAATTTTTGGATCAATCAAAGTTCCATGAATATATCTCATTGGTCCACTCCTAATTTCTTGTTCATTTTGTATAGGACACACATTCCATAAATCTAGGGTGTGTCCTTGTTATCTTCTACACTAGTTTGAATGCTACTTAGAATAAAATATTTGCACAGTATTTATCTCACCAGGGACATACGGTATAAATCGGCTATAGAACGGACTAACAAACAATTTACTAACCAACTTATGTCTAAATCTGCTTAGAATTAGTAATTGCACCGGGTAATTTCTTCACCCGGTCTACCTCCGACCCCCGTTGGTACACAATCGTGTGCGAGCGGGGGTGGGAGATATGAAAACCGAACACACTCTGAGATTATTGCAACCCACATAGCCCTCTAAACACCATAGCATTGTAATTGTATTAGTTTATTAACTATCTATTTGTCTTCCGCTAATGTCGAACCCCTCGCGGTTCTTTGAATCATCTTAGCTTATTTAGTCGCCCAAATGCATTTATGCGGTGGCGACTTTAAATAAACCTATATAGTTAGTTAGATACTTGTACATGTAAACATCTTTAAAATTAAGATATAATAATTTGCCTTTCAGTTATTTATTGGCGAATAAAGCATGGTTTGGAGTTCTGAAGCATAGGAATTAACCATGCAGGCCGTAGGCTATGTAGTTAATTCCAGAGCTCAGAATGACAAACCATGTTCTCACCAATGCAACCCGGATTCGATCCTCGGACCGGGAAGTATGTGAAGTGGTACGATGGTCGCCAGATCGGACAGGTGGGTTTTCTCCGGGTACTCCGGTTTCCTCCCACACGAGTGACCACATATACGCTTTCATCCGCGCCAACGGGAGTGATTAATATAAGTTGTTAGAACTTGCTTCGCAATCGTTGTAAAATAAATAAAGT
Organism: Archivesica marissinica; assembly: GCA_014843695.1. Classification (NCBI taxonomy): domain Eukaryota; kingdom Metazoa; phylum Mollusca; class Bivalvia; order Venerida; family Vesicomyidae; genus Archivesica; species Archivesica marissinica. The sequence goes on from JABXNX010000149.1 coordinate 51,105, forward strand.
TTAAACTTTAACACAAATACAAATATTATTTTGATTCTAACAACTCCACATGACCACAGAAAGCATCTAGAAAGCACAGAAATAGTTGGTGACGTCACAAAGCTTAGAAAATGTTAGTAAAATGACGTCACATTCGATGTCACTCGCTATACAGTGGTTTATTTAGGAAATAATATTTGTCTTGTCGTGGTATATTGGTGAATAAACCACGGTTTGGAGTTCTCATGCGTAGGAATTAACCACGGTTTGGATTTCTGATGCGTAGGAATAAACCACGGTTTGGAGTTCTGATGCATAGGAATAAACCACGGTTTGTCGTTCTGATGTGTAGGAATTAACCACGGTTTGTTGTTCTGATGCGTAGGAATTAACCACGGTTTGGAGTTCTGATGCATAGGAATAAACCACGGTTTGTTCTGATGTGTAGGAATTAACCACGGTTTGGAGTTCTGATGCGTAGGAATAAACCACGGTTTGTTGTTCTGATGCGTAGGAATTAACCACGGTTTGGAGTTCTGATGCGTAGGAATAAACCACGGTTTGGAGTTCTGATGCGTAGGAATAAACCACGGTTTGGAGTTCTGATGCGTAGGAATAAACCACGGTTTGGAGTTCCGATGTGTAGGAATTAACCATGGTTTGGAGTTCCGATGTGTAGGAATTAACCACGCAGACCGTATTTGCAGACGACGAGATTTTACTACGATATTTGTTTACGTCACGTGATTTTCATTCATAAATAGGTTTTTATACGGGGGAGGAAAAATTCAACAGCCATAAAATAGTTCTAGCCGTGGTATATTGCATATTTTACAATGGTAGATCTGTTCTTTGTTCATCAGAACAAAATATCAATTCATTAGAATGCTGATTTAAACACAGTATATTTCTTGACGTATACAGACAAAATGCCGAGCCATGTTTGCCTGCTGAGTAAATAAAATCACATTTGCAAACGACATAGATCCAGATCAGTCACGTCTGATCAGGATCTATGTTGTTTGCTATTCAGCCAAGTGTTTTAGGGAGATATTGTAACCCTTTAACCTGGCTTATAAATTGGACGGAATGTGTAAACATAGATCAAGATAATCCGTGGAACGCCAAGTCTGATCAGGATCTATGTTGTTTGCTATTCAGCCAAGTGTTTTAGCTCCACTATCCGAATAGCAAACAGCATAGAGCCTGATCGAACGGCATGTTCTGTACACGTTCTGAACCGTCTGATCTGGCTCTCTACTGTTTGCAGAAGTGATTTTATCTGCCGCTAGCATGCAAAAAGTTAATAAACTGTTGAACCATCATAGTCAGGAACAATTAACAGTACTGTAAACGAGTCCACAAATGAGATAGTTGGTTCGATCCCCTGTCTGACCCTAATAATATTAACAGTCTTTCAGATGGGACTTTAAACCGAGATCTCATTTATCGGTGTTTATACACCAGGTGTGTACAAGAACCAGGGATGCTTCTGCAATTGGAGCATCAGTGTTTATACACCAGGTGTGTACAAGAACCAGGGATGCTTCTGCAATTGGAGCATCAGTGTTTATACACCAGGTGTGTACAAGAACCAGGGATGCTTCTGCAATTGGAGCATCAGTGTTTATACACCAGGTGTGTACAAGAACCAGGGATGCTTCTGCAATTGGAGCATCAGTGTTTATACACCAGGTGTGTACAAGAATCAGGGATGCTTCTGCAATTGGAGCATCAGTGTTTATACACCAGGTGTGTACAAGAACCAGGGATGCTTCTGCAATTGGAGCATCAGTGTGTATACACCAGGTGTGTACAAGAACCAGGGATGCTTCTGCAATTGGAGCATCAGTGTTTATACACCAGGTGTGTACAAGAATCAGGGATGCTTCTGCAATTGGAGCATCAGTGTTTATACACCAGGTGTGTACAAGAACCAGGGATGCTTCTGCAATTGGAGCATCTCTGTATCTTGCAAAAATGTCCAGAGAGTGATGATTTACCAGAGAGTGTTGATTTACCAGAGAGTGTTGATTTACCAGAGAGTGACGATTTACCAGAGTGATGATTTACCAGAGAGTGTTGATTTACCAGAGTGATGATTTACCAGAGAGTGTTGATTTACCAGAGAGTGATGATTTACCAGAGAGCATTGATTTACCAGAGAGCATTGATTTACCAGAGAGTGTTGATTTACCAGAGTGTTGATTTACCAGAGAACATTGATTTACCAGAGTGTTGATTTACCAGAGAGCATTGATTTACCAGAGTGACGATTTACCAGAGAGTGTTGATTTACCAGAGAGTGACGATTTACCAGAGAGTGTTGATTTACCAGAGAGCGATGATTTACCAGAGAGTGTTGATTTACCAGAGAGTGACGATTTACCAGAGAGTGTTGATTTACCAGAGAGTGATGATTTACCAGAGAGTGACGATTTACCAGAGAGTGTTGATTTACCAGAGAGTGTTGATTTACCAGAGAGTGTTGATTTACCAGAGAGTGTTGATTTACCAGAGAGCGTTGATTTACCAGAGAGTGATGATTTACCAGAGAGTGACGATTTACCAGAGAACATTGATTTACCAGAGAGTGATGATTTACCAGAGAGTGACGATTTACCAGAGAGTGACGATTTACCAGAGAGCATTGATTTACCAGAGAGCATTGATTTACCAGAGAGTGATGATTTACCAGAGAGTGTTGATTTACCAGAGAGTGTTGATTTACCAGAGAGCGTTGATTTACCAGAGAGTGTTGATTTACCAGAGAGTGATGATTTACCAGAGAGTGTTGATTTACCAGAGAGCATTGATTTACCAGAGAGCATTGATTTATCAGAGAGTGACGATTTACCAGAGAGTGTTGATTTACCAGAGAGTGACGATTTACCAGAGAGTGATGATTTACCAGAGAGCATTGATTTACCAGAGAGCATTGATTTACCAGAGAGTGACGATTTACCAGAGAGTGTTGATTTACCAGAGAGCGTTGATTTACCAGAGAGTGATGATTTACCAGAGAGTGACGATTTACCAGAGAGCATTGATTTACCAGAGAGCATTGATTTACCAGAGAGTGATGATTTACCAGAGAGCATTGATTTACCAGAGAGTGTTGATTTACCAGAGAGCATTGATTTACCAGAGAGCGTTGATTTACCAGAGAGCATTGATTTACCAGAGAGTGTTGATTTACCAGAGAGCATTGATTTACCAGAGAGTGTTGATTTACCAGAGAGCATTGATTTACCAGAGAGCGTTGATTTACCAGAGAGCAATGATTTACCAGAGAGTGATGATTTACCAGAGAGCATTGATTTACCAGAGAGCGTTGATTTACCAGAGAGCATTGATTTACCAGAGAGCATTGATTTACCAGAGAGCGATGATTTACCAGAGAGCGATGATTTACCAGAGATCATTGATTTTCCAGAGAGCATTGATTTTCCAGAGAGCATTGATTTACCAGAGAGCATTGATTTACCAGAGAGCGTTGATTTACCAGAGAGTGGCGATTTACCAGAGAGCATTGATTTACCAGAGAGCGATGATTTACCAGAGAGCGATGATTTACCAGAGAGTGTTGATTTACCAGAGATCATTGATTTTCCAGAGAGCATTGATTTACCAGAGAGCATTGATTTACCAGAGAGCGTTGATTTACCAGAGAGTGGCGATTTACCAGAGAGTGTTGATTTACCAGAGAGCATTGATTTACCAGAGAGTGTTGATTTACCAGAGAGTGTTGATTTACCAGAGAGCATTGATTTACCAGAGAGCATTGATTTACCAGAGAGCGTTGATTTACCAGAGAGTGGCTATTTACCAGAGTGTTGATTTACCAGAGAGTGACGATTTACCAGAGAGCGATGATTTACCAGAGAGCATTGATTTACCAGAGATCGTTGATTTACCAGAGAGTGGCGATTTACCAGAGAGTGTTGATTTACCAGAGAGTGTTGATTTACCAGAGAGCATTGATTTACCAGAGATCGTTGATTTACCAGAGTGACGATTTACCAGAGAGCATTGATTTACCAGAGATCGTTGATTTACCAGAGAGTGGCTATTTACCAGAGTGTTGATTTACCAGAGAGTGACTATTTACCAGAGAGTGTTGATTTACCAGAGAGTGTTGATTTACCAGAGAGTGTTGATTTACCAGAGAGTGTTGATTTACCAGAGAGCATTTATTTACCAGAGAGTGTTGATTTACCAGAGAGTGTTGATTTACCAGAGAGTGTTGATTTACCAGAGAGTGTTGATTTACCAGAGAGTGTTGATTTACCAGAGAGCATTTATTTACCAGAGAGTGTTGATTTACCAGAGAGTGTTGATTTACCAGAGTGTTGATTTACCAGAGAGCATTGATTTACCAGAGAACGATGATTAACCAAAAAATAAAATATATCATATGCATTTTTTGTTGTAGTTGTATGAGGAGAACGCGACTTCAATTAGAGACCTTGTTGTTGTAACTGGTCCTGGTCGACTGAAGTGTTTAACAGTGCACCATGTCAGGATGAGGAAAGATGTCCAACAACAACACGTATTTACAATACTAAACCATATAATAATGAACTATTCAGTTTTTATGTACAAAAAAGTGATGTTTTTTTGTCTGGTGAAAGTAATATATTCTGTGAAAATTATTGATCTTGTTATGTATATTTCTGAGAAAATTATTGATCATGTAATACATATTTCTAAGAAAATTATTGATTTTTTTCGATTGCGAAACAAGTTATTTCAACTTGTATAAATCACTCTCGAGACCTCATTCCTGATGGAATCCATCGCCACGAGGGAGAGAGAAGAGGCAACGTGGAATTTAAATGCCTTGCCTAAGGGCACAATCGTAACGGCTCCAGTGGGGCTCGAACTCCGGACCTTTCGCACCTGAAGCGAACGCACATCCACTGCGCTATCACGACTTCCACGATAATGTAGAGTACATATCTATTGTATACAAAATGAAAATGGATGTAATCGAAAGCTTAAAGCTTATTGAGATTATCTCCATATTGACTTTTGTAATATATATTTCTGAGAAAACTGACCGGACTACATTCACCTGATGAAGCAGGAAAGGTTGATGAAGTCTGCACATCTTCAATCAACTCCTCCTAAAAAATTTCAACAATATTTTATTTACTAGATCTTAGATCTGCCTAGTTTTATTTACTAGATCTTTGATATGCCAAGTTTTATTTACTAGATCTTAGATCTGCCTAGTTTTATTTACTAGATCTTAGATATGCCTAGTTTTATTTACTAGATCTTAGATATGCCTAGTTTTATTTACTAGATCTTAGATATGCCTAGTTTTATTTACTACATCTTTGATATGCCTAGTTTTATTTACTAGATCTTAGATATGCCTAGTTTTATTTACTAGATCTTAGATCTGCCTAGTTTTATTTACTACATCTTTGATATGCCTAGTTTTATTTACTAGATCTTAGATCTGCCTAGTTTTATTTACTAGATCTTAAATATGCCTAGTTTTATTTACTAGATCTTAGATCTGCCTAGTTTTATTTACTAGATCTTTGATATGCCAAGTTTTATTTACTAGATCTTAGATCTGCCTAGTTTTATTTACTAGATCTTAGATATGCCTAGTTTTATTTACTAGATCTTAGATATGCCTAGTTTTATTTACTAGATCTTAGATATGCCTAGTTTTATTTACTACATCTTTGATATGCCTAGTTTTATTTACTAGATCTTAGATATGCCTAGTTTTATTTACTAGATCTTAGATCTGCCTAGTTTTATTTACTACATCTTTGATATGCCTAGTTTTATTTACTAGATCTTAGATCTGCCTAGTTTTATTTACTAGATCTTAGATGTGCCTAGTTTTATTTACTACATCTTAGATGTGCCTAGTTTGATCAAAAGTTTTGACATGTCTTGTTTGTGGAAGTTGTGATAGCGCAGTGATAGCGCAGTGGTAGCGCAGTGGTAGCGCAGTTGTAGCGCAGTGATAGCGCAGTGGTAGCGCAGTGGTAGCTCAGTGATAGCGCAGTGGTAGCGCAGTGATAGCGCAGTGATAGCGCAGTGGTAGCGCAGTGATAGCGCAAGCGCAGTGGTAGAGCAGTGGTAGCGCAGTGGTAGCGCAGTGGTAGAGAGGATTGGTAGCGCAGTGATATAGCAGTGGTAGAGAGGATTGGTAGCGCAGTGGTAGAGCAGTGGTAGAGAGGATTGGTAGCGCAGTGATAGCGCAGTGGTAGAGAGGATTGGTAGCATAGTGATAGCACCGTGGTAGAGCAGTGATAGCACAGTGGTAGGGCAGTGATAGCGCAATGGTAGGGCAGTGATAGCGCAGTGGTAGAGCAGTGGTAGTGCAGTGGTAGCGCAGTGGTAGCGCAGTAGTAGAGCAGTGATAGCGCAGTGATAGCACAGTGATAGAGCAGTGGTAGCGCAGTGATAGCACAGTGATAGCGTAGTGGTAGCGCAGTGATAGCACAGTGATAGAGCAGTGGTAGCGCCATGGTAGGGCTGTGATAGCGCAGTGGTAGAGCAGTGGTAGCGCAGTGGTAGAGCAGTGATAGCGCAGTGATAGCGCAGTGATAGCACAGTGATAGAGCTGTGGTAGCGCCGTCGTAGGGCTGTGATAGCGCAGTGGTAGAGCAGTGATAGCGCAGTGGTAGAGCAGTGATAACGCAGTGATAGCGCAATGGTAGCGCAGTGATAGCGTAGTGATAGAGCAGTGGTAGTGCAGTGATAGCGTAGTTGTAGAGCAGTGATAGCGCAGTGGTAGAGCAGTGATAGCAGTGGTAGAGCAGTGGTAGCGCAGTGGTAGCGCAGTGGTAGAGCAGTGGTAGGGAGGATTGGTAGTGCAGTGATATAGCAGTGGTAGAGAGGATTGGTAGCGCAGTGGTAGAGCAGTGGTAGAGGGGATTGGTAGCGCAGTGATAGCGCAGTGGTAGAGAGGATTGGTAGCACAGTGATAGCACCGTGGTAGAGCAGTGATAGCACAGTGGTAGGGCAGTGATAGCGCAATGGTAGGGCAGTGATAGCGCTGTGGTAGAGCAGTGGTAGAGCAGTGATAGCGCAGTGATAGCACAGTGATAGAGCAGTGGTAGCGCAGTGATAGCACAGTGATAGCGCAGTGGTAGCGCAGTGATAGCACAGTGATAGCGCAGTGGTAGCGCAGTGATAGCGCAGTGATAGCACAGTGATAGAGCAGTGGTAGCGCCGTTGTAGGGCTGTGATAGCGCAGTGGTAGAGCAGTGGTAGCGCAGTGGTAGCGCAGTGGTAGAGCAGTGATAGCGCAGTGATAGCACAGTGATAGAGCTGTGGTAGCGCCGTGGTAGGGCTGTGATAGCGCAGTGGTAGAGCAGTGATAGCGCAGTGGTAGAGCAGTGATAATGCAGTGATAGCGCAGTGATAGCGCAATGGTAGCGTAGTGATAGAGCAGTGGTAGTGCAGTGGTATTGCAGTGATAGCGTAGTTGTAGAGCAGTGATAGCGCAGTGGTAGGGCAGTGATAGCGCAGTGGTAGAGCAGTGGTAGCGCAGTGGTAGCGCAGTGGTAGAGCAGTGATAGAGCAGTGATAGCACAGTGATAGAGCAGTGGTAGCGCAGTGATAGCACAGTGATAGCGCAGTGGTAGCGCAGTGATAGCACAGTGATAGAGCAGTGGTAGCGCCGTGGTAGGGCTGTGATAGCGCAGTGGTAGAGCAGTGGTAGCGCAGTGGTAGAGCAGTGATAGCGCAGTGATAGCACAGTGATAGAGCTGTGGTAGCGCCGTGGTAGGGCTGTGATAGCGCAGTGGTAGAGCAGTGATAGCGCAGTGGTAGAGCAGTGATAACGCAGTGATAGCGCAATGGTAGCGCAGTGATAGTGTAGTGATAGAGCAGTGGTAGTGCAGTGATAGCGTAGTTGTAGAGCAGTGATAGCGCAGTGGTAGAGCAGTGATAGCAGTGGTAGAGCAGTGGTAGCGCAGTGGTAGCGCAGTGGTAGAGCAGTGATAGGGAGGATTGGTAGTGCAGTGATATAGCAGTGGTAGAGAGGATTGGTAGCGCAGTGATAGAGCAGTGGTAGAGAGGATTGGTAGCGCAGTGATAGCGCAGTGGTAGAGCAGTGGTAGAGAGGATTGGTAGCGCAGTGATAGCGCAGTGGTAGAGAGGATTGGTAGCACAGTGATAGCACCGTGGTAGAGCAGTGATAGCACAGTGGTAGGGCAGTGATAGCGCAATGGTAGGGCAGTGATAGCGCAGTGGTAGAGCAGTGGTAGCGCAGTGGTAGCGCAGTGGTAGAGCAGTGATAGCGCAGTGATAGCACAGTGATAGAGCAGTGGTAGCGCAGTGATAGCACAGTGATAGCGCAGTGGTAGCGCAGTGATAGCACAGTGATAGAGCAGTGGTAGCGCCGTGGTAGGGCTGTGATAGCGCAGTGGTAGAGCAGTGGTAGCGCAGTGGTAGAGCAGTGATAGCGCAGTGATAGCACAGTGATAGAGCTGTGGTAGCGCCGTGGTAGGGCTGTGATAGCGCAGTGGTAGAGCAGTGATAGCGCAGTGGTAGAGCAGTGATAACGCAGTGATAGCGCAGTGGTAGCGCAGTGATAGCGCAATGGTAGCGCAGTGGTAGCGCAGTGATAGCGTAGTGATAGAGCAGTGGTAGTGCAGTGGTATTGCAGTGATAGCGTAGTTGTAGAGCAGTGATAGCGCAGTGGTAGAGCAGTGATAGCGCAGTGGTATAGCAGTGATAGCGCAGTGGTAGCGCAGTGATAGCGCAGTGGTAGCGCAGTGATAGCGCAGTGGTAGAGCAGTGATAGCGCATTGATAGCAGTGGTAGCGCAGTGATAACGCAGTGGTAGCGCTGTGATAGCGCAGTGATAGCGCAGTGGTAGAGCAGTGATAGGGCAGTGATAGCGCAGTGATAGCTCAGTGATAGCGCAGTGGTAGCGTGTTCGCTTAGGATACGAAAAGCATCACATCAGTAACTAAGCTAATACAACCATGTGCTTACTTTCAGATGATAAAGCAGACAATGTCTGAGGTATTCAAGGAATGTACAACATGGGGGTGCAAAACTGTAGCTTTTCCGCCTCTCGGGGTAGGAAGAATGTTCAAGTATCCTCCAGCTGACGTCGCCGATAGAATGCTCACCGAGACTAAGAAACTACTAGAAACAAGAAAGTTTAAAATGAAGGTAATTTTCGCGATCATGTTGACATAATTATTGGACATATGAGCACTATAGTACACCATACTTCACAATTTAATTGCTAATGTTAAAACCCATTCAGTGTGTTGCATTTACAACACTGTAAAAGCAGTAGGGCGGAGTTACAATGATACTAACAGAGGCAGGTGGCATTACGCGCTTAAAGCTGTGAATATCTTTTAACAGCTCTTCCCAAAGATGAGCTTGAGTGGAAGTCGTGATTGCGCAGTGGTAGCACATTCGCTTCAGGTGTGAAAGATCCGGAGTTTGCGCCACGCTAAAGCCATTATGATTGTACACTTAGGCAAGACATTTAAATTCCACGTTGCCTCTTCTCTGTACCTTGTGGCGATGGATTCCATCAGGAATGAGGTTTTGAGAGTGATTAATATAAGTTGTAAGAACTTGTTTCACAATCAAGCTAAAATAATAGTATAAAGTAATTAGCGGAAAGCAACGGAAATCCATGGAAACCCGACTTTCCCATATTTAGGGATACTCGTCTGAACATGGATAATATTTCTTTCTAGCTTAAAGGGACGAATGAATTTCTATATATATTATATAATGCCAGTCTTCTAAACACTCTTATTCAGTAGGAATGCACATAGCCTATACATGTACCCTTGACCTTTCAAGACAACAACAAAACACTTTTTCTGTTTGCCGATAGTGAAGCACCCTGGCTACAGATTTATTACGATTGATAAGCTGGAACATACGTAATCGCAGACCACAACAACAACAACAACAACGTCATATACGTGTAATAAAAATCGTTCAACCTGATATGTACTGCTAGAGCCCTTTGTGCCTGTATCAGGGGTTTTGACCACTTCACCGAAAGAACGTGACGTATAACCAAAAACAGAATTTGATCTGAAAAGCTATGCCCCACACTATTCAACGTTCCCCTCAGTGGCGTACGTGGGACTTCGCATGAATCAATTTTGCACTTGTCAACTTGCGATTCAAATATATTTTTTATACGTTCAATATGTAAATAGCAATCTACATTTTGCAAGGACTTGAACGGCAGTTAAAATGTGCACATTTGGAAGTACATGTATACTATTATCTATATAAACAGTATATCCCGAGCTCCCTTAAACATCCGAGCTCCCTTAAGCATCTGAGCTCCCTTAAGCATCCGAGCTCCCTTAAACATCCGAGCTCCCTTAAACATCCGAGCTCCCTTAAACATCCGAGCTCCCTTAAACATCCAAGCTCCCTTAAACATCCGTGGAAAACTAGTGATTAGATGTTATCCATCATATATTGTAAATATATAAATCTGTTTAATATATCCCGTCCGCCTCCGTGGTTGAGTGGTTAAGGTCGCTGACTTGTATACCACTGTAACCTATCATCACTGATGGTCACGGGTTCGAGCCACGCTCAGGCCGTGTCTCATTTATATGAAAAAGTTAGCAGTTTCTTACGGAGGTTGGTGCACCCAAGTACTGGTTAACCGCTGGAGCCTGCCCAGGAAAGGTGTTGTTAGGTAAACTGCCCGCCGGCGATATAGCCCGAAATGGTGCTGATGCAGGCGTAAAACCCGAAATATAACATTAATATATCCCTTTCAAAAATGGGATATTTAAATTGTATTTACGATTAATATTATAGCGTGGTAACACGCTGGACTGGTAATTAGGGGTGACTATTGGGGTCAATTTTACTATTGCGATAGTATTGCGATAGTTAAAATACTATTGCAATAGTATTGTGTAAATACATATTAATTTTAAAAATATTCTGTTTCGCATGGAATACACAAGTATTGTGTATTTATTTATTAGCATGCAATTTTGTCTTTATTATCATGACATCGAACACACTGCACTAATTTACTTGTCCGTAGTGAAAACCCACTTGCCCGTATGTCCGAACTTTATTTTTTTAAATAATATAAACCAACCTTATTTAAAAATCGATACACAGTCCCGCTAAGTTACATGATTGTTTACCTGTCGTCTTCAATAATAAGGCTGCGTCACGTATCCGTTCCCGTATATCGATTTAGCGACCGCGTAGTATACTTGTAACTGACGCATGCGCTATAGCACTTTAAATTACCCATACCCGGGATTATGGGGGTCACATCGCCTACTTTGCTCACTATTCAGTACCAAAGAAGCCATTTTCGACAGTAGTTTTTCTTATTGACAGCTGGCTTGTTTTGAGCGGAAAATAAATTACATACCCACCGCATTTTACACAGTTTTTATGTGACGGGCGATAACTCTTGACATTTCCGGTTCTTATTCAGGTTATTGTCGGCTGGGAATTGTTGTCCGCCACCGTTGTCACCTGGCTTGTGTTCATTGCGGAAGTTCCGCAGGAAAATAAACAAGAACATTCGCCGATGCTTTCTCATTAAAATACGATTTAAATGCCATGGGAACATGAAGTAAATGCACTCGCCGGTATTTTTACTTGTCCACGGACAAGTTACATTCGAAAATCTACTTGCCCAGCGTAACAAATGACCGATTTCGCCACCCCTGGCAACTATCGAAACTATTGCGATAGTACTGCCGCAATAGTCAATACTATCGATGGTCATATTTACCATCGATGGTTGACTATCGTGACGCTGTCTATTGCAATATCGATGCATCGTTACACCCCTACTGGTAATCCAGGGATCGCAGGTTCGATCCCCCGTCTGACCCTAATAAAATTAACAGTCTTTCAGATGGGACGTTAAACCGAGGTCTCGTGTCGGTGCTTTACACCGTGCACGTAAAAGAACCAGAGAAGATTCTGGAATGGGTCTCTGTCTGTATCATTGCAAATCTAAAATGACTAATCTCTTCAGGAGGCGTCGCTCATATGGGCAACCGGTAGCGACGATAAATAAACGTAAAACACACAATATTATACTAAAAAGTAAATTTGATTGTGTCACATTGAAGTGCTCGCTAGAACTGACTATACTTTTCCTAGTGACCACGAGTCCGAAACCACGGGCTTTCTATTGGTCAAGCCTGAACAACAAGTTATAAACAACTGTCTATCGACACGTACATTCTTATAAACCTATCGACACGTACGTTCTTATAAACCTGTTGACACGTATGTTCTTATAAACCTATCCACACGTACATTCTTATAAACCTATCCACACGTACGTTCTTATAAACCTATCCACACATACGTTCTTATAAACCTATCCACACGTACGTTCTTATAAACCTATCCACACGTACGTTCTTATAAACCTATCCACACGTACGTTCTTATAAACCTATCCACACGTATGTTCTTACAAGACAACACTTTTCCTCTAAACTCGCGTAACGATGAAAAGTATTAACTCTATGGTGTAAGGGGAGATAAGTATTCATAGAGTAGCATTTATAATTACCTATGGGCAAATACCCCAACAATTCCACATTGAATGAAACATTGCCGGCAATACGGCAAATACCCCAACAATTCCACATTGAATGAAACATTGCCGGCAATACGGCAAATACCCCAACAATTCCACATTGAATGAAACATTGCCGGCAATACGGCAAATACCCCAACAATTCCACATTGAATAAAACATTGCCGGCAATACGGCAAATACCCCAACAATTCCACATTGAATAAAACATTGCCGGCAATACGGCAAATACCCCAACAATTCCACATTGAATGAAACATTGCCGGCAATACGGCAAATACCCCAACAATTCCACATTGAATAAAACATTGCCGGCAATACGGCAAATACCCCAACAATTCCACATTGAATAAAACATTGCCGGCAATACGGCAAATACCCCAACAATTCCACATTGAATGAAACATTGCCAGCAATACGGCAAATACCCCAACAATTCCACATTGAATAAAACATTGCCGGCAATACGGCAAATACCCCAACAATTCCACATTGAATGAAACATTGCCAGCAATACGGCAAATACCCCAACAATTCCACATTGAATAAAACATTGCCGGCAATACGGCAAATACCCCAACAATTCCACATTGAATGAAACATTGCCGGCAATACGGCAAATACCCCAACAATTCCACATTGAATGAAACATTGCCGGCAATACGGCAAATACCCCAACAATTCCACATTGAATAAAACATTGCCAGCAATACGGCAAATACCCCAACAATTCCACATTGAATGAAACATTGCCGGCAATACGGCAAATACCCCAACAATTCCACATTGAATGAAACATTGCCGGCAATACGGCAAATACCCCAACAATTCCACATTGAATAAAACATTGCCGGCAATACGGCAAATACCCCAACAATTCCACATTGAATGAAACATTGCCGGCAATTCGGCAAATACCCCAACAATTCCACATTGAATGAAACATTGCCGGCAATACGGCAAATACCCCAACAATTCCACATTGAATAAAACATTGCCGGCAATACGGCAAATACCTGAACAATTCCACATTGAATGAAACATTGCCGGCAATATGGCAAATACCTGAACAATTCCACATTGAATGAAACATTGCCGGCAATACGGCAAATACCCCAACAATTCCACATTGAATAAAACATTGCCGGCAATACGGCAAATACCCCAACAATTCCACATTGAATGAAACATTGCCGGCAATACGGCAAATACCCCAACAATTCCACATTGAATGAAACATTGCCGGCAATACGGCAAATACCCCAACAATTCCACATTGAATAAAACATTGCCGGCAATACGGCAAATACCCCAACAATTCCACATTGAATGAAACATTGCCGGCAATACGGCAAATACCCCAACAATTCCACATTGAATGAAACATTGCCGGCAATACGGCAAATACCCCAACAATTCCACATTGAATAAAACATTGCCGGCAATACGGCAAATACCCCAACAATTCCACATTGAATGAAACATTGCCGGCAATACGGCAAATACCCCAACAATTCCACATTGAATGAAACATTGCCGGCAATACGGCAAATACCCCAACAATTCCACATTGAATGAAACATTGCCGGCAATACGGCAAATACCCCAACAATTCCACATTGAATAAAACATTGCCGGCAATACGGCAAATACCCCAACAATTCCACATTGAATGAAACATTGCCGGCAATACGGCAAATACCCCAACAATTCCACATTGAATAAAACATTGCCGGCAATACGGCAAATACCCCAACAATTCCACATTGAATGAAACATTGCCGGCAATACGGCAAATACCCCAACAATTCCACATTGAATAAAACATTGCCGGCAATACGGCAAATACCCCAACAATTCCACATTGAATGAAACATTGCCGGCAATACGGCAAATACCCCAACAATTCCACATTGAATAAAACATTGCCGGCAATACGGCAAATACCCCAACAATTCCACATTGAATGAAACATTGCCGGCAATTTGGCAAATACCCCAACAATTCCACATTGAATGAAACATTGCCGGCAATACGGCAAATACCCCAACAATTCCACATTGAATGAAACATTGCCGGCAATACGGCAAATACCCCAACAATTCCACATTGAATAAAACATTGCCGGCAATACGGCAAATACCCCAACAATTCCACATTGAATAAACATTGCCGGCAATACGGCAAATACCTGAACAATTCCACATTGAATGAAACATTGCCGGCAATACGGCAAATACCCCAACAATTCCACATTGAATAAAACATTGCCGGCAATACGGCAAATACCCCAACAATTCCACATTGAATGAAACATTGCCGGCAATACGGCAAATACCCCAACAATTCCACATTGAATGAAACATTGCCGGCAATACGGCAAATACCCCAACAATTCCACATTGAATAAAACATTGCCAGCAATACGGCAAATACCCCAACAATTCCACATTGAATGAAACATTGCCGGCAATACGGCAAATACCCCAACAATTCCACATTGAATGAAACATTGCCGGCAATACGGCAAATACCCCAACAATTCCACATTGAATAAAACATTGCCGGCAATACGGCAAATACCCCAACAATTCCACATTGAATGAAACATTGCCGGCAATACGGCAAATACCCCAACAATTCCACATTGAATGAAACATTGCCGGCAATACGGCAAATACCCCAACAATTCCACATTGAATGAAACATTGCCGGCAATACGGCAAATACCCCAACAATTCCACATTGAATAAAACATTGCCGGCAATACGGCAAATACCCCAACAATTCCACATTGAATGAAACATTGCCAGCAATACGGCAAATACCCCAACAATTCCACATTGAATAAAACATTGCCGGCAATACGGCAAATACCCCAACAATTCCACATTGAATGAAACATTGCCGGCAATACGGCAAATACCCCAACAATTCCACATTGAATAAAACATTGCCGGCAATACGGCAAATACCCCAACAATTCCACATTGAATGAAACATTGCCAGCAATACGGCAAATACCTGAACAATTCCACATTGAATAAAACATTGCCGGCAATACGGCAAATACCTGAACAATTCCACATTGAATGAAACATTGCCAGCAATACGGCAAATACCCCAACAATTCCACATTGAATGAAACATTGCCGGCAATACGGCAAATACCCCAACAATTCCACATTGAATGAAACATTGCCGGCAATATGGCAAATACCCCAACAATTCCACATTGAATGAAACATTGCCGGCAATTCGGCAAATACCCCAACAATTCCACATTGAATGAAACATTGCCGGCAATACGGCAAATACCTGAACAATTCCACATTGA
Organism: Archivesica marissinica; assembly: GCA_014843695.1. Taxonomy (NCBI): domain Eukaryota; kingdom Metazoa; phylum Mollusca; class Bivalvia; order Venerida; family Vesicomyidae; genus Archivesica; species Archivesica marissinica. The sequence goes on from JABXNX010000149.1 coordinate 67,001, forward strand.
ATGAAACATTGCCAGCAATATGGCAAATACCTCAACAATTCCACATTGAATGAAACATTGCCGGCAATTTGGCAAATACCCCAACAATTCCACATTGAATGAAACATTGCCGGCAATACGGCAAATACCCCAACAATTCCACATTGAATGAAACATTGCCAGCAATACGGCAAATACCTGAACAATTCCACATTGAATGAAACATTGCCGGCAATATGGCAAATACCTGAACAATTCCACATTGAATGAAACATTGCCGGCAATACGGCAAATACCCCAACAATTCCACATTGAATGAAACATTGCCGGCAATTTGGCAAATACCCCAACAATTCCACATTGAATGAAACATTGCTGGCAATACGGCAAATACCTGAACAATTCCACATTGAATGAAACATTGCCGGCAATTTGGCAAATACCCCAACAATTCCACATTGAATGAAACATTGCCGGCAATTTGGCAAATACCCCAACAATTCCACATTGAATGAAACATTGCCGGCAATACGGCAAATACCCCAACAATTCCACATTGAATAAAACATTGCCGGCAATACGGCAAATACCCCACAATTCCACATTGAATGAAACATTGCCAGCAATACGGCAAATACCCCAACAATTCCACATTGAATAAAACATTGCCGGCAATACGGCAAATACCCCAACAATTCCACATTGAATGAAACATTGCCGGCAATACGGCAAATACCCCAACAATTCCACATTGAATAAAACATTGCCGGCAATACGGCAAATACCCCAACAATTCCACATTGAATGAAACATTGCCAGCAATACGGCAAATACCTGAACAATTCCACATTGAATAAAACATTGCCGGCAATACGGCAAATACCTGAACAATTCCACATTGAACGAAACATTGCCAGCAATACGGCAAATACCCCAACAATTCCACATTGAATGAAACATTGCCGGCAATACGGCAAATACCTGAACAATTCCACATTGAATGAAACATTGCCAGCAATACGGCAAATACCCCAACAATTCCACATTGAATGAAACATTGCCGGCAATACGGCAAATACCCCAACAATTCCACATTGAATAAAACATTGCCGGCAATACGGCAAATACCTGAACAATTCCACATTGAATGAAACATTGCCAGCAATATGGCAAATACCTCAACAATTCCACATTGAATGAAACATTGCCGGCAATTTGGCAAATACCCCAACAATTCCACATTGAATGAAACATTGCCGGCAATACGGCAAATACCCCAACAATTCCACATTGAATGAAACATTGCCGGCAATTTGGCAAATACCCCAACAATTCCACATTGAATGAAACATTGCTGGCAATTTGGCAAATACCCCAACAATTCCACATTGAATGAAACATTGCCGGCAATACGGCAAATACCCCAACAATTCCACATTGAATGAAACATTGCCGGCAATTCGGCAAATACCCCAACAATTCCACATTGAATGAAACATTGCCGGCAATTTGGCAAATACCCCAACAATTCCACATTGAATGAAACATTGCCGGCAATTTGGCAAATACCCGAACAATTCCACTATTTTGTTCATTTCCGCTACATATTACTAGTGTAAATAATTCTATCCAAATAATTAGAATCTTCCTGATAGTTTGTCACCAAACCAGATGTATGAAGCATGCTAATATTTATAAATTTATTATCTTCCAGGAAGTCACAATCGTTGTTTATGACGACGAAACATATTCAACGTTTGATAGCGCATTCCAGTCATTTACACCACACACTGAAGAACGAATTCCTTTCGGATTTATGCAACCGAAGCCGTTCTCTGCTCGCGGTCGTGGACAACCATGGATGAGTAATGTTCAAAAGCAACAAACCTCGTCATTTGACGGAAACATGCAAGCATCATCACACCATAATCTCAGGGATAGCTCATCGTCCGATAATCAGTCACATTATGACCGAAGAGCGCACTCGTCGCAGGCTACTCGTGAGGCACTCTCATCGTCTGATAATCGGTCACATTATGACCGAAGAGCGCACTCGTCGCAGGCTACTCGTGAGGCACTCTCATCGTCTGATAATCGGTCACATTATGGCCGAAGAGCGTACACGTCGCAGGCTACTCGTGGGGCACTCTCATCGTCTGAACAGTCGTATAGACCAACTAAAAAAGATAAAAATTCCAGTAGTAACATAAATGTTCCAGGTAATTTTACTTATTATATCTCCATACAAATGACAGCCATTTAACCCTTTCCTTCATAGAGATTTAGGTTAATATACTATTATATCTCCATACAAACGACAGCCATTTAACCCTTTCCTTCATAGAGATTTAGGTTAATATACTATTATATCTCCATACAAACGACAGTCATTTAACCCTTTCCTTCATAGAGATTTAGGTTAATATACTATTATATCTCCATACAAACAACTGCCATTTAGCTATCATGCAGTGGATAAGTAAACGCCATATCTATCCCACCTCCATAGATATTACTGGCACTTCATAGAGATTTAGGTTAATATACTAATATATCTCCATACAAACAACTGCCATTTAGCTATCATGCAAGTGGATAAGTAGTCACCATATCTATCCCACCTCCATAGATATTACTGGGACTACATGAGATTCTGGCAGTTATTATTAACAATGGTTTGACTACTACATTGTCAATGTATGTCGTATTGGTAATGGCGTCAGTAGGACCTGGTGCTTCTAAGAGGGAAAGGGTCAATGTATGTCATATTGGTAATAGCGTCAAGAGATGCTTCTATGAGGGAAAGGGTTAATGTATGTTGTATTGGTAATGGCATCAAGAGGTGCTTCTATGAGGGAAAGGGTTAATGTATGCCGTATTGGTAATGGCGTCAAGAGGTGCTTCTATGAGGGAAAGGGTTTATGAACATTGGTTTGGCTACTACATTGTCAATGTATGTGGTATTGGTAATGGCATCAAGAGGTGCTTCTATGAGGAAAGGATTAATGTATGTCGTATTGGTAATGGCATCAAGAGGTGCTTCTATGAGGGAACGGGTTAATGTATGTCATATTGGTAATGGCATCAATAGGTGATTCTATGAGGGAAAGTGTCAATGTATGTCGTATTGGTAATGGCGTCAAGAGGTGCTTCTATGAGGGAAAAGGTTAATGTATGTCATATTGGTAATGGCGTCAAGAGGTGCTTCTATGAGGGAAAGGGTTAATGTATGTCATATTGGTAATGGCGTCAAGAGGTGCTTCTATGAGGGAAAGGGTTAATGTATGTCATATTGGTAATGGCGTCAAGAGGTGCTTCTATGAGGGAAAAGGTTAATGTATGTCATATTGGTAATGGCGTCAAGAGGTGCTTCTATGAGGGAAAAGGTTAATGTATGTCATATTGGTAATGGCGTCAAGAGGTGCTTCTATGAGGGAGAGGGTTAATGTATGTCATATTGGTAATGGCGTCAAGAGGTGCTTCTATGAGGGAGAGGGTTAATGTATGTCATATTGGTAATGGCGTCAAGAGGTGCTTCTATGAGGGAAAAGGTTAATGTATGTCATATTGGTAATGGCGTCAAGAGGTGCTTCTATGAGGGAGAGGGTTAATGTATGTCGTATTGGTAATGGCGTCAAGAGGTGCTTCTATGAGGGAGAGGGTTAATGTATGTCATATTGGTAATGGCGTCAATAGGTGCTTCTATGAGGGAGAGGGTTAATGTATGTCGTATTGGTAATGGCGTCAATAGGTGCTTCTATGAGGGAGAGGGTTAATGTATGTCATATTGGTAATGGCGTCAATAGGTGCTTCTATGAGGGAGAGGGTTAATGTATGTCGTATTGGTAATGGTGTCAATAGGTGCTTCTATGAGGGAGAGGGTTAATGTATGTCGTATTGGTAATGGTGTCAATAGGTGCTTCTATGAGGGAAAGGGTTAATGTATGTCGTATTGGTAATGGCGTCAATAGGTGCTTCTATGAGGGAGAGGGTTAATGTATGTCGTATTGGTAATGGCATCAATAGGTGCTTCTATGAGGGAGAGGGTTAATTTATGTCGTATTGGTAATGGCGTCAATAGGTGCTTCTATGAGGGAGAGGGTTAATGTATGTCATATTGGTAATGGCGTCAATAGGTGCTTCTATGAGGGAGAGGGTTAATGTATGTCGTATTGGTAATGGCGTCAATAGGTGCTTCTATGAGGGAGAGGGTTAATGTATGTCGTATTGGTAATGGCATCAATAGGTACTTCTATGAGGGAGAGGGTTAATGTATGTCGTATTGGTAATGGCGTCAATGGGTGCTTCTATGAGGGAGAGGGTTAATGTATGTCGTATTGGTAATGGCGTCAATAGGTGCTTCTATGAGGGAGAGGGTTAATATATGTCGTATTGGTAATGGTGTCAATATGTGCTTCTATGAGGGAGAAGGTTAATGTATGTCGTATTGGTAATGGCGTCAATAGGTGCTTCTATGAGGGAGAGGGTTAATGTATGTGGTATTGGTAATGACGTCAATAGGTACTTCTATGAGGGAGAGGGTTAATGTATGTCGTATTGGTAATGGCGTCAAGAGGTGCTTCTATGAGGGAGAGGGTTAATGTATGTCGTATTGGTAATGGCGTCAATAGGTGCTTCTATGAGGGAGAGGGTTAATGTATGTCGTATTGGTAATGGCGTCAATAGGTACTTCTATGAGGGAGAGGGTTAATGTATGTCGTATTGGTAATGGCGTCAAGAGGTGCTTCTATGAGGGAGAGGGTTAATGTATGTCGTATTGGTAATGGCGTCAATAGGTGCTTCTATGAGGGAGAGGGTTAATGTATGTCGTATTGGTAATGGCGTCAATAGGTACTTCTATGAGGGAGAGGGTTAATGTATGTCGTATTGGTAATGGCGTCAAGAGGTGCTTCTATGAGGGAGAGGGTTAATGTATGTCGTATTGGTAATGGCGTCAATAGGTGCTTCTATGAGGGAGAGGGTTAATGTATGTCGTATTGGTAATGAGGGAGAGGGTTAATGTATGTGGTATTGGTAATGAGGGAGAGGGTTAATGTATGTCGTATTGGTAATGAGGGAGAGGGTTAATGTATGTGGTATTGGTAATGAGGGAGAGGGTTAATGTATGTGGTATTGGTAATGAGGGAGAGGGTTAATGTATGTCGTATTGGTAATGAGGGAGAGGGTTAATGTATGTGGTATTGGAGGGAGAGGGTTAATGTATGTCGTATTGGTAATGAGGGAGAGGGTTAATGTATGTGGTATTGGTAATGAGGGAGAGGGTTAATGTATGTCGTATTGGTAATGAGGGAGAGGGTTAATGTATGTGGTATTGGTAATGAGGGAGAGGGTTAATGTATGTCGTATTGGTAATGAGGGAGAGGGTTAATGTATGTGGTATTGGTAATGAGGGAGAGGGTTAATGATTTATTCTTGTAGTATTACTCGGTACATGTGCTAACAGTAATGCTTCAACTTCATCTACATTTAAAACTAACCATTAAAATACCCGCAAGTGGAAGTCGCGATAGCGTTCGCTTCAAATGTGAAATGCCCAGAGTTCACTCCCAGTTGTTGTCGTTGCGTGTGTCCTTAGGCAAGGCACTTAAAGTGACACTACCTCAGTGTAAACGCAAATTTATACAGAATGTAATTTCCTATTATATGGTATAATATTTTTCCAAATATTTGCCTCAAAAATTGAGTATTTCAATTAAGCGTCGTATACGTGCGGTTTGTTGACATAACAAAATAATGTAAATAGGGTCGGTCGACATGCATGCGTAATATAACCTGTGTATCCCGAATAACGTGATTTATGGTTCAGATTTACTGTTATACATGTATCTCAAACTTGTGCCTATGCATATTTATTTGTAGACTAATCTTAGTTAAATTTATTATCTCTAATCGACAGTATCACGCTTTTAGTATTGACCACAATGACAAAGAAATGTCAATTCAGGAGCGTGGATGACCGGTATATGAAATCCTACATTTTTGAAAGTTTGTAGACCACAAACACACTGTTTATTGATTCAATGTTAGTGTTCGAATGTATTAGGAAGTATTTGTAGTAGCAATGCATTTATACGTGAACAATGCATTTTTTTGGCTTTTTGTGATGTAATGTCGCTTTAAATTTCATATTGCCTCTTCTATCTCCGTGGCGATGGATTCCATCAGGAATGAGTTCTTGAAAGCGATTAATCAAATGTTGTAAAAACTTGTTTCGCAATCGAGATTAAAATTAATTTGTATAAACTAAGCTTTAGTTGGCAAAATTTTATGTAAATAATGAATTCAACTGTTCAGTCAACTCTTAAAATATTTAGTATTGTATGGGGCGCCGCTTTGCTATTTATTCGTTATTTATGGATATCCATAAATCGAATTATTGGATATCCATATATCGAATTATGGATATCCATAATAACAAGCTATTTATCCAAAAATCGATATTTTTGATAACCATAATTCCATTTTTGAATAACCATAATTCCATTTTTGGATATCCATAATTCCATTTTTGGATAACCACGATTTGTGGATATCTATAATTCCATTTTTGGATAACCACGATTTGCGGATATCTATAATTCCATATTTGGATAACCACGATTTGTGGATATCTATAATTCCATTTTTGGATAACCACGATTTGTGGATATCTATAATTCCAGGCGCTCCGTTTTGCTATTCATTCAGAATTGTGGAATAATCAAATGGATATCCAAAAATCGAATTATGGATATCCAAAAATCGAATTATGGATATCCAATCTATTTATGAATATCCAATAATCTATTTTTGGATATCCATAACTCGAATTATGGATATCCATAAATGCTGAATAAATAGCAAAATGGCGCACCTGGAATTATAGATATCCACAAATCGTGGTTATCCAAATATGGAATTATGGATATCCAAAAATGGAATTATGGATATCCAAAAATGGAATTATGGATATCCAAAAATGGAATTATGATATCCAAAATTGGAATTATGGATATCCAAAAATGGAATTATGGATATCCATAATTAACAAATAAATAGTAAATACCCTTGGTA
>JABXNX010000765.1:0-7500 GCA_014843695.1 Archivesica marissinica
TATGTTGCGAGCCTCACGAATGTATGTATTTGTTATGTTGCGAGCCTCACGAATGTATGTATGCGTTATGTTGCGAGCCTCACGAATGTATGTACTTGCTATGTTGCGAGCCTCACGAATGTATGTATGCGTTATGTTGCGAGCCTCGCGAATATATGTACTTGTTATGCTGTGAGCCTCACGAATGTATGTACTTGTTATGTTGCGAGCCTCACGAATGTATGTATGTTTTGGTGTGTTATGTTGCGAGCCTCACGATTTATGTGTGTGTTTGTTGTGAGCCTCACGAATGTATGTATGTATGTATGTGTTTATGTTGCGAGCCTCACGAATGTATGTATTTGTTATGTTGCGAGCCTCACGAATGTATGTATGTGTTATGTTGCGAGCCTCGCGAATGTATGTATGCGTTTATGGTTGGTTGTGGGTCTCGCGAATGTTATGTTGCGTTATGTTTGCGAGCCTCACGAATGTATGTATGCGTTATGTTGCGAGCCTCGCGAATGTATGTATGCGTTATGGTGCGAGCCTCACGATTGTATGTACTTGTTATGTTGCGAGCCTCACGAATGCATGTATGCGTTATGTTGCGAGCCTCACGAATGTATGTACTTGCTATGTTGCGAGCCTCACGAATGTATGTATGCGTTATGTTGCGAGCCTCGCAAATATATGTACTTGTTATGCTGTGAGCCTCACGAATGTATGTATTGTGTAATGTTGCGAGCCTCACGAATGTATGTATGTGTTATGTTGCGAGCCTCACGAATGTATGTATGTGTTATGTTGTGAGCCTCACGAATGTATGTATGTATGTATGATGTGTATTTTTTGCGAGCCTCACGAATGTATATGTATGTGTTTATGTTGCGAGCCTCACGAATGTATGTATGTGTTATGTTGCGAGCCTCACGAATGTATGTATGTGTTATGTTGCGAGCCTCACGAATGTATGTATGCGTTATGTTGCGAGCCTCACGAATGTATGTATGCGTTATGTTGCGAGCCTCACGAATTTATGTATGCGTTATGTTGCGAGCCTCGCGAATGTATGTATGCGTTATGGTGCGAGCCTCACGATTGTATGTACTTGTTATGTTGCGAGCCTCACGAATGCATGTATGTGTTATGTTGCGAGCCTCACGAATGTATGTATGCGTTATGTTGCGAGCCTCGCGAATGTATGTATGCGTTATGTTGCGAGCCTCACGAATGTATGTATGTCGTTATGTTGCGAGCCTCACGAATGTATGTATGCGTTATGTTGCGAGCCTCGCGAATGTATGTATGCGTTATGTTGCGAGCCTCACGAATGTATGTATGCGTTATGTTGCGAGCCTCGCGAATGTATGTATGCGTTATGTTGCGAGCCTCACGAATGTATGTACTTGCTATGTTGCGAGCCTCACGAATGTATGTATGCGTTATGTTGCGAGCCTCGCGAATATATGTACTTGTTATGTTGTGAGCCTCACGAATGTATGTACTTGTTATGTTGCGAGCCTCACGAATGTATGTATGTGTTATGTTGCGAGCCTCACGAATGTATGTATGTGAGTGTTATGTTGCGAGCCTCACGAATGTATGTATGTGTTATGTTGCGAGCCTCACGAATATGTATGTATGTGTTATGTTGTGAGCCTCACGAATGTATGTATGTGTTATGTTGCGAGCTCACGAATGTATGTTGTGTTATGTTGCGAGCCTCACGAATGTATGTATGTGTTATGTTGCGAGCCTCACGAATGTATGTATGTGTTATGTTGCGAGCCTCACGAATGTATGTATGTGTTATGTTGCGAGCCTCACGAATGTATGTATGTGTTATGTTGCGAGCCTCACGAATGTATGTATGTGTTATGTTGCGAGCCTCACGAATGTATGTATGTGTTATGTTGCGAGCCTCACGAATGTATGTATGTGTTATGTTGCGAGCCTCACGAATGTATGTATGCGTTATGTTGCGAGCCTCACGAATGTATGTATGCGTTATGTTGCGAGCCTCACGAATGTATGTATGCGTTATGTTGCGAGCCTCGCGAATGTATGTATGCGTTATGTTGCGAGCCTCACGAATGTATGTACTTGTTATGTTGCGAGCCTCACGAATGTATGTACTTGTTATGTTGCGAACCTCACGAATGCATGTATGTGTTATGTTGCGAGTCTCACGAATGTATGCATGTGTTATGTTGCGAGCCTCACGAATGTATGTATGTTTTATGTTGCGAGTCTCACGAATGTATGTACTTGTTATGTTGCGAGCCTCACGAATGTATGTATGTGTTATGTTGCGAGCCTCACGAATGTATGTATGCGTTATGTTGCGAGCCTCACGAATGTATGTACTTGCTATGTTGCGAGCCTCACGAATGTATGTATGCGTTATGTTGCGAGCCTCGCAAATATATGTACTTGTTATGCTGTGAGCCTCACGAATGTATGTACTTGTTATGTTGCGAGCCTCACGAATGTATGTATGTGTTATGTTGCGAGCCTCACGAATGTATGTACTTGCTATGTTGCGAGCCTCACGAATGTATGTATGCGTTATGTTGCGAGCCTCGCGAATATATGTACTTGTTATGCTGTGAGCCTCACGAATGTATGTACTTGTTATGTTGCGAGCCTCACGAATGTATGTATGTGTTATGTTGCGAGCCTCACGAATGTATGTATGTGTTATGTTGTGAGCCTCACGAATGTATGTATGTATGTGTGTTATGTTGCGAGCCTCACGAATGTATGTATGTCTTATGTTGCGAGCCTCACGAATGTATGTATGTGTTCTGTTGCGAGCCTCACGAATGTATGTATACGTTATGTTGCGAGGCTCACGAATGTATGTATGCGTTATGTTGCGAGCCTCACGAATATATGTATGCGTTATGTTGCGAGCCTCGCGAATGTATGTATGCGTTATGGTGCGAGCCTCACGATTGTATGTACTTGTTATGTTGCGAGCCTCACGAATGCATGTATGCGTTATGTTGCGAGCCTCACGAATGTATGTATGTGTTATGTTGCGAGCCTCACGAATGTATGTATGCGTTATGTTGCGAGCCTCACGAATGTATGTACTTGCTATGTTGCGAGCCTCACGAATGTATGTATGCGTTATGTTGCGAGCCTCGCAAATATATGTACTTGTTATGCTGTGAGCCTCACGAATGTATGTACTTGTTATGTTGCGAGCCTCACGAATGTATGTATGTGTTATGTTGCGAGCCTCACGAATGTATGTATGTGTTATGTTGCGAGCCTCACGAATGTATGTATGTGTTATGTGCGAGCCTCACGAATGTATGTACGTGTTATGTTGCGAGCCTCACGAATGTATGTATTGTTTGTTGCGAGCCTCACGAATGTATGTACTTGTTATGTTGCGAGCCTCACGAATGTATGTATTGTTATGTTGCGAGCCTCACGAATGTATGTATGTGTTATGTTGCGAGCCTCACGAATGTATGTATGTGTTATGTTGCGAGCCTCACGAATGTATGTACGTGTTATGTTGCGAGCCTCACGAATGTATGTATGTGTTATGTTGCGAGCTCACGAATGTATGATTGTTATGTTGCGAGCCTCACGAATGTATGTATGTGTTATGTTGCGAGCCTCACGAATGTATGTACTTGTTATGTTGCGAGCCTCACGAATGTATGTATGTGTTATGTTGCGAGCCTCACGAATGTATGTACTTGTTATGTTGCGAGCCTCACGAATGTATGTATTGTTATGTTGCGAGCCTCACGAATGTATGTATGTTTATGTTGCGAGCCTCACGAGTATGTATGTTATGTTGCGAGCCTCACGAATGTATGTATGTGTTATGTTGCGAGCCTCACGAATGTATGTACTTGTTATGTTGCGAGCCTCACGAATGTATGTATGTGTTATGTTGCGAGCCTCACGAATGTATGTATGTGTTATGTTGCGAGCCTCACGAATGTATGTACTTGTTATGTTGCGAGCCTCGCGAATGTATGTACGTGTTATGTTGCGAGCCTCACGAATGTATGTATGTGTTATGTTGCGAGCCTCACGAATGTATGTATGAGTTATGTTGCGAGCCTCACGAATGTATGTACTTGTTATGTTGCGAGCCTCACGAATGTATGTATGTGTTATGTTGCGAGCCTCACGAATGTATGCATGCGTTATGTTGCGAGCCTCACGAATGTATGTACTTGTTATGTTGCGAGCCTCACGAATGTATGTATGTGTTATGTTGCGAGCCTCACGAATGTATGCATGCGTTATGTTGTGAGCCTCACGAATGTATGTACTTGTTATGTTGCGAGCCTCACGAATGTATGTACTTGTTATGTTGTGAGCCTCACGAATGTATGTATGTGTTATGTTGCGAGCCTCACGAATGTATGCACTTGCTATATTGCGAGCCTTGCTACATCACGATAAGCGTCATGGATAACGTGTTCAATATAGGAGCATACTCTGCAGTTCACCAGAGTAATAGACTATGTATATACTGTATTTATGATATGGCTGCTGTGAACGACCTTTCGTATTCGTGTTCCCGCAATTTCTCCAAAATTTCCCTAGGGATTTCAAACAATGTTGTTCATAGAATATTAATTGGAGAATAATAACATGTGCAATATCAATTAATCAATTCAACACCAAGTAACTGACATGGACTGGTCCGTGATATTTTTAGACAAATAAGTTAATCAGAAAATTACATTGTACCAGTTCATTTATTAAAATGGGTAAATTTGTCTAAAAATAGTAACATTACTGGCAAAAAGTGCAGATCCTGATGATACGACTCGTCTCGAGCCGACTCATCTGGATCTACACTTTTTGTAAGCCTATTTAGGGGTATGTGGTGTTGAAAGGGTTACGTATTATTTTTAATATATATTATAAGAATTCAACATATTTTAATAGTACAGTTGTATTAAGATGAATCTTAATGTATGTGTGTGTTATCACTGGAGCCGTTACCATTGTGCACTTAGGCAAGGCATTTAAATTCCACGTTGCCTCTTCTCTCTCCCTCGTGGCGATGGATTCCATCAGGAATGAGGTCTCGAGAGTGATTTATATAAGTTGAAATAACTTGTTTCGCAATCGAGCTAAAAATAAATTTGTATAAACTAAACTAAGATGAATCTGATTTTACGGCAGAGCGGATGTCGAGTCGTTCTCTCTCTCTCTCTCTATCTCTCTCTATCTCTCTCTATATCTCTCTCTATATCTCTCTCTCTCTATCTCACTCTCTCTATCTCACTCTCTCTATCTCTCTATATATATCTCGCTATCTCGCTATCTCTCTATCACTCTCTATCTCTCCCTCTATCTCTCTCTATATCTCTCTATATATACCTCTCTATATATCTCTCTATATATCTCTCTCTATATCTCTCTCTATATCTCGCTCTATATCTCGCTCTATATCTCTCTCTCTCTCTCTATATATATATCTCTCTCTCTATATATCTCTCTATATATACTCTCTCTATATATCTCTCTATATATCTCGCTCTATATCTCGCTCTATATCTCGCTCTATATATCTCTCTCTCTCTCTCTATATATATATATATCTCTCTCTATATATATCTCTCTCTATATATATCTCTCTATATATCTCTCTCTATATCTCTCTATATATCTCGCTCTATATCTCGCTCTCTCTCTCTCTCTCACACACAGCGGAACTCTTAGCCTGGGTTCCAGTCTGTCGAGGTTTCACTTTTTAACTTCTGGCAAAATGACATCAGAAGCTCAATGCGGCACAATTAATAGTCTCGGTGTTAAATATATTTATTTGACTGACCAGGCTGTTCCCAGGCTACGGAACTCTAACATTAATCCAGTCTCACTGAACGCTACTATTGGAACGCTACTATTGGAACGCTACTATTGGAACGCTACTATTGGAACGCTACTATTGGAACGCTACTATTGGAACGCTACTATTGGAACGCTACTATTGGAACGCTACTATTGGAACGCTACTATTGGAACGCTACTATTGGAACGCTACTATTGGAACGCTACTATTGGAACGCTACTATTGGAACGCTACTATTGGAACGCTACTATTGGAACGCTACTATTGGAACGCTACTATTGGAACGCTACTATTGGAACGCTACTATTGGAACGCTACTATTGGAACGCTACTATTGGAACGCTACTATTGGAACGCTACTATTGGAACGCTACTATTGGAACGCTACTATTGGAACGCTACTATTGGAACGCTACTATTGGAACGCTACTATTGGAACTCTACTATTGGAACGCTACTATTGGAACGCTACTATTGGAACCTACTATTGGAGCTACTATTGGAACGCTACTATTGGAAAGACTCTGAAATACAAGCAATACATAATGATGCAACTCCCTGCCATGTAGGTTAATCACGTCATTTTTAACGTCGATTAAACACAGAGTTCTAACGCAATTTAACGCACATTTGCACATCATTTTCTGATCAATAAACAGTATTTAGCATATAATAAAGACTATTTGTTTGTTTAACCCTTTCCTACATAGAGATTTAGGTTAATATACCACTATCTCCATAGAAACGACAGCCATTTAGCTATCATGCAGTGGATAAGTAGTTGCCATATCTATCCCACCTCCATAGATATTACTGGGACTACATGAGATTTAGGTTACTATACTATTTATATCTCCATACAAACTACATGAGATTATGGCCTTTATTATGAACATTGGCAATGTATGTCGAATTGGTAATGGCGTCAATCGGTGCTTCTACGAGGGAAAGGGTTAAGCTGTTTGGCTAGTAACCTGATAGTTCATATTAGCATTAATTATATATATATATATTTATTTTTTTTAAACTTTTTTTATTTTACAACGATTGCGAAGCAAGTTTTAACAACTTATATTAATCAATTTCGTTGGCGCGGATGAAAGCGTTAAAGTGTCCATTCGTGTGGGAGGAAACCAGAGTACCCGGCGAAAACCCACATGTCCGATCTGGCGACCACTGTACCATCTCACATACTTCCAGATCCGAGGATCGAACCCGGGTTGTATTGGTGAGAAACTTAGCATAATTCATGGAGCGTGAAGTTGCGAATCTGCTTCAGGTTTATAATAAAATATGCAATCAAATCCGTCTGTTTATCTTATACTGTTCTCTCATAAACATTCAAATGGAATTAATGTTTACAATTGATGGAAAAAATCTGCAAATTCTACATTTCTAGTTGATTCGAAGTACGGATGTAACCTTGTTTGCGAGATTGAAAGTAAATAACTCACTTCCAGCACTTCTTCTGTTGATTTGGATAATAAAACAGCAAATTGTAAGCGTGAACACGAAGTGTAGTTCGCCTGATGTTCTATTGTTCGGGCTAACTTTGTTATATCGAGCTTGATGCGAAACATTGAGTGAGATTGGATAAAACCCGGTTTGATATAATTGACTGGAGAAACGGCGACATTGTCTGTCGCAGATGTATCGCAAAGAGACATTAAGATTTA
>JABXNX010000765.1:12500-14592 GCA_014843695.1 Archivesica marissinica
ATAAACAGCCATCCAGTCCAGCATTTTTTAACTTGAAGAGGAGACCTTTATGCCACACTTTATCAAAGGCCTTACTAATATCAAAGAATACAGTTCTTACTTCAAGGCCGTCATCGAGAGCCTTGCAGAATGTATTGTACAGGTAGATGAGCTGATTCGATGATGAGTCTCCTGGTCTGAACCCAGATTGTAGGGAAGACAGGAAATTAGTATCACTAAGAAAGTTGAAAAGATACTTAAATATAATACGCTCAAATACCTTCTCTATACAACAGAGCAAAGAAATCGGGCGGTAGTTGTTAGGTAAGGATGGGTCACCTTTTTTAAAGATAGCACATACATTAGCATCTTTCCAAGAATGAGGTACCTTACTGAGCTGTAGTGAATGGTTAAACAGAGAACAAAGTGGAAATTTAATCACTGGTGCAGTTTCACGCAGGATTCGGTTACTAACTCCATCTGGTCCTGAGGCTTTGTTGATTTTAAGAGATCTCAAAGCATCGTCAACGTCTTGTAGGGTAATAGAAATGGAGTCTAATTTATTTATATGTTCTTGATAATTATTGGCAGGAAGGTCGTTATTGTGGTTGATTAGCGAAGACTGGCTACAAAAGAAGTCATTCAAGAGATCAGACTTCGACTTAGAATCAAGGACAAGTGCATGTGTGGCCGGGTCTATAAGTGGAGGGATGACTTGTTTATTAGAAGGTGAAATGAATGCTTTGATGAGTTTCCACCAGTCTTTTGGCGTGGTAGTCGCAGAATTAAGAGAATCAGCCAATTTAAGATAATGGTTTAGTTTAGCAGAGCGGATAAGTGAGACTATTTCATTTCGGATTGTTCTGAACTTGTTCCAGTGAATAGGGTTCTGAGTGCGTTTAGCTTTTTGGTAGTATTTCTTGCGTTTTAGAATTTGTTTCTTTATTTGCGTTGAGATCCATAGAGCATCTTTTGGTTTTACGGTAATATTTCTTGTTGGAATGCATTCCTTGGAAAGCTCTAGGAGTTTATTTGTAAAGGAGGAAGTGTACGTGTTAATGTCATCGTTCTTGAACAGGTCCCAGTTAGTTTCACTGATCTTGCGTCTAAGTGAGGTGTAATCTCCTCGTTCATATAGCCATACTAACCGTTTAAAAGACTTGACGTGCGGTTTGGAGAACGTAAATAGAGCAAAGATAGGGCAATGAAAGCGTTGGTTCTGGTCTAAAATAGGTTCCCCTACACCAGAAGTTATTACTTTGTGGCTACAAGTTACCAGGAAGAGGTCCAGTATAGAAGAGGAGGTCTCTGTGAAGTGGGTTGGTTCAGAAATTAGTTGTTCTAAGCTAAATTGTTGACAGATAGAGTGGAGCTTGCGACTCATGTACAGGTTTGTTTCATTAAAGTTAAAGTCACCAGTGACGATTATATCCGATATACCTGAATCAATAGCCAAACTTAATGAGTCTTCGATTAGATTTGTGAGATTGGCAGCTGCGTTTGGGGGACGGTAGAAAACAGCAAACAGGATATGCTTGGAATGGGAAGGCATTAATTCGATCCAGATGCATTCCAAGTTTATGGGTTCGAGGTCAAACCTTCTTTTGTAATGTAAAGATTCCTTCAAGTACACAATAACACCACCGTAGCCATTTTCAGATCTGTCCTTTCTCTCTGGAATATGAAAGGTTGGAAGGTTGATGTCGTCATAAGAGATGTTCGGATTTAACCATGTTTCAGTGAATGCAATGACATCGAAAATACCGTACTCAGTTCCAAGAACATCAATCTTGTTCACGAGGCTTTGTACGTTATAGTGTAAGAATGAAAGGCATCTGGTGCTAGTTATTAGTTCTGATAGTGTGTTAGACATGGTGGAACTGATAGATGATGAACTGGTAGAACTCGTAGATGATGGGCCCGGGTTCGGATGAACATCACCAGCCTGAACTATTAAGAGGCAGAGCCATGTTATAGACAATGAACTTGTAAACACCCAAAATACATATCTAACGAAGCAAAGATTTTGCTTGAATTTGAGCCCTTGAAGCATGTGTTTATGAGGGTATACAATGTTGTGTTTTAATTGTGACCTTATCTGATTGGTCAGAGA
>JABXNX010000766.1:0-14583 GCA_014843695.1 Archivesica marissinica
TAGCTTAGCCTTAGCCTAGCTTAGCTTAGCTTAGCTTAGCTTAGGCTTAGCTTAGCTTAGCTTAGCCTAAGCTTAGCTTAGCTTAGCCTAAGCTTAGCTTAGCTTAGCCTAGGCTTAGCTTAGCTTAGCCTAGGCTTAGCTTAGCTTAGCTTAGCTTAGCTTAGCCTTAGCCTAGGCTTAGCTTAGCTTAGCCTAGCTTAGCTTAGCTTAGCCCTTAGCTTAGCTTAGCCTAGGCTAGCTTAGCTTAGCTTAGCCTAGTAGCTTAGCTTAGCTTAGCCTAGACTTAGCTTAGCTTAGCTTAGCCTAGGCTTAGCTTAGCTTAGCCTAGCTTAGCTTAGCTTAGCCTTAGCTTAGCCTTAGCCTTAGCCTAGCTAGCTTAGCCTAGCCTTAGCTTAGCCTAGCTTAGCTTAGCTTAGCCTAAGCTTAGCTTAGCTTAGCTTAGCCTAGGCTTAGCTTAGCTTAGCCTAGGCTTAGCTTAGCCTAGCTTAGTTAGCCTAGGCTTAGCTTAGCTTAGCTTTAGCCTAGGCTTAGCTTAGCCTAGGCTTAGCTTAGCTTAGCCTAGGCTTAGCTTAGCTTAGCCTAGGCTTAGCTTAAGCTTAGCTTAGCTAGCTTAGCTTAGCCTAGCTTACAGCTTAGCTTAGCCTAGCTTAGCCTAGGCTTAGCTTAGCTTAGCCTAGCTTAGCTTAGCCTAGCTTAGCCTAGCTTAGCCTAGCCTAGCTTAGCTTAGCTTAGGCTTAGCTCTAGCTTAGCTTACTAGCTTAGCTTAGCCTAGCTTAGCTTACCTAGCTTAGCTTAGCTTAGCCTACTAGCTTAGCTTAGCTTAGCCTAGGCTTAGCTTAGCTTAGCCTAGCTTAGCTTAGCCTAGCTTAGCTTAGCTTAGCCTAGCTTAGCCTAGGCTAGCTTAGCTTAGCCTAGCCTAGCCTAGCTTAGCTTAGCTTAGCCTAGCTTAGCTTAGCCTAGCTTAGCTTAGCTTAGCCTAGGCTTAGCTTAGCTTAGCTTAGCTTAGCCTTAGCCTTAGCTTAGCCTAGGCTTAGCTTAGCTTAGCTTTAGCCTAGCTTAGCCTAGCTTAGCCTAGGCTTAGGCTTAGCTTAGCTTAGCTTAGCCTATCCGAGCTTAGCTTAGGCTTAGCTTAGCTTAGCCTAGGCTTAGCTTAGCCTAGCTTAGCTTAGCTTAGCCTAGGCTTAGCTTAGCTTAGCTTAGCTTAGCCTAGGCTTAGCTTAGCTTAGCCTAGGCTTAGCTTAGCCTAGGCTTAGCTTAGCTTAGCCTAGGCGTAGCTTAGCTTAGCTTAGCCTAGGCTTAGCTTAGATTAGCCTAGGCTTAGCTTAGCCTAGGCTTAGCTTAGCTTAGCTTAGCTTAGCCTAGGCTTAGCTTAGCCTAGCTTAGCCTAGGCTTAGGCTTAGCTTAGCTTAGCCTAGCTTAGCCTAGGCTTAGCTTAGCTTAGCCTAGGCTTAGCTTAGCCTAGCTTAGCCTAGGCTTAGCTTAGCTTAGCTTAGCTTAGCTTAGCCTAGGCTTAGCTTAGCTTAGCTTAGCTTTAGCCTAGGCTTAGCTTAGCTTAGCTTTAGCCTAGGCTTAGCTTAGCTTAGCTTAGCCTAGGCTTAGCTTAGCTTAGCTTTAGCCTAGGCTTAGCTTAGCTTAGCCTAGGCTTAGCTTAGCTTTAGCCTAGGCTTAGCTTAGCTTAGCCTAGGCTTAGCTTAGCTTAGCTTAGCTTAGACTAGGCTTAGCTTAGGCATAGCTTAGCTTAGCTTAGCTTAGCCTAGGCTTAGCTTAGCTTAGCTTAGCCTAGGCCTAGCTTAGCCTAGGCTTAGCTTAGCTTAGCTTAGCCTAGGCTTAGCTTAGCTTAGCCTAGCCTAGCCTAGCTTAGCTTAGCTTAGCCTTAGCCTTAGCTTAGCTTAGCTTAGCCTAGCTTAGCCTTAGCTTAGCTTAGCTTAGCCTAGCTTAGCTTAGCCTTAGCTTAGCCTTAGCTTAGCTTAGCCTAGGCTTAGTTTAGCTTAGCTTAGCCTAGGCTTAGCTTAGCTTAGCTTTAGCCTAGGCTTAGCTTAGCCTAGGCTTAGCTTAGCTTAGCTTAGCTTTAGCCTAGGCTTAGCTTAGCTTAGCTTTAGCCTAGGCTTAGCTTAGCTTAGCCTAGGCTTAGCTTAGCTTAGCTTTAGCCTAGGCTTAGCTTAGCCTAGGCTTAGCTTAGCTTAGCCTAGGCTTAGCTTAGCCTAGCTTAGCTTAGCTTAGCTTAGCCTAGGCTTAGCTTAGCTTAGTTAGCTTAGCTTAGCCTAGGCTTAGCTTAGCTTAGCTTAGCCTAGGCTTAGCTTAGCCTAGGCTTAGCTTAGCTTAGCTTAGCCTAGGCTTAGCTTAGCATTAGCCTAGGCTTAGCTTAACCACACACATAGGCTTAGCTTAGCTTAGACTCTTAGCTTAGCTTAGCCTAGCTAGCTTAGCCTAGGCTTAGCTTAGCTTAGCTTAGCTTAGCCTTAGCTTAGCTTAGCCTAGCTTAGCTTAGCTTAGCCTAGCCTTAGCTTAGCTTAGCTTAGCTTAGCCTAGCTTAGCCTTAGCTTAGCTTAGCTTAGCCTAGCTTAGCTTAGCTTAGCTTAGCTTAGCTTAGCTTAGCTTAGCCTAGGCTTAGTTTAGCTTAGCTTTAGTCTAGGCTTAGCTTAGCTTTAGCCTAGGCTTAGCTTAGCTTAGCTTTAGCCTAGGCTTAGCTTAGCTTTAGCCTAGGCTTATCTTAGCTTAGCTTAGCTTAACCTAGGCTTAGCTTAGCTTTAGCTTAGGCTTAGCTTAAGCCTAGGCTTAGCTTAAGCCTAGGCTTAGCCAAGCTTTAGCCTAGGCTTAGCTTAGCTTAGCTTAGCTTAGACTAGGCTTAGCCTAGGCTTAGCTTAGCTTATCTTAGCTTAGCCTAGCCTAGGCTTAGCTTAGCTTAGCCTAGCCTAGCCTAGGCTTAGCTTAGCTTAGCTTAGCTTAGTCTAGGCTTAGCTTAGCTTAGCTTAGCCTTAGCTTAGCCTTAGCCTAGGCTTAGCTTAGCTTTAGCTTAGCTTAGCTTAGCCTTAGCTAGCTTAGCTTAGCTTAGCCTAAGCTTAGCTTAGCCTAAGCTTAGCTTAGCCTAGGCTTAGCTTAGCTTAGCCTTAGCCTTAGCTTAGCCAAGGCTTAGCTTAGCTTAGGCTTAGCTTAGCCTAGGCTTAGCCTAGGCTTAGCTTAGGCTTAGCCTAGCTTAGCCTAGGCTTAGGCTTAGCTTAGCTTAGCTTAGCCTAGCCTAGCTTAGCTTAGCTTAGCCTAGGCTTAGCTTAGCCTAGCTTAGCTTAGCCTAGCCTAGGCTTAGCTTAGCTTAGCCTAGGCTTAGCTTAGCTTAGCCTAGGCTTAGCTTAGCCTAGGCTTAGCTTAGCTTAGCTTAGCCTAGGCGTAGCTTAGCTTAGCCTAGGCTTAGCTTAGCTTAGCCTAGGCTTAGCTTAGCTTAGCCTAGGCTTAGCTTAGCCTAGGCTTAGCTTAGCTTAGCCTTAGCCTTAGCTAGCTTAGCTTAGCTTAGCCTAAGCTTAGCCTAGCTTAGCTTAGCTTAGCCTGGGCCTAGCTTAGCCTAGGCTTAGCTTAGCTTAGCTTAGCCTAGGCTTAGCTTAGCTTAGCCTAGCCTAGCTTAGCTTAGATTAGCTTAGCCTTAGCCTTAGCTTAGCTTAGCCAAGCCTAGATTAGCCTTAGCTTAGCTTAGCTTAGCCTAGCTTAGCTTAGCCTTAGCTTAGCTTAGCTTTAGTCTAGGCTTAGCTTAGCTTAGTCTAGGCTTAGCTTAGCTTAGCTTAGCTTAGCCTAAGCTTAGCTTAGCCTAGGCTTAGCTTAGCTTAGCTTAGCCTTAGCTTAGCCTTAGCTTAGCCTTAGCTAGCTTAGCTTAGCTTAGCTTAGCCTTAGCTTAGCCTTAGCTTAGCCTTAGCTTAGCCTTAGCTTAGCCTAGCCTAGCTTAGCTTAGCCTTAGCCTTAGCTTAGCTTAGCCTAGCTTAGCCTTAGCTTAGCTTAGCTTAGCCTAGCTTAGCTTAGCCTTAGCTTAGCCTTAGCTTAGCTTAGCTTAGCCTAGGCTTAGTTTAGCTTAGCTTTAGTCTAGGCTTAGCTTAGCTTTAGCCTAGGCTTAGCTTAGCTTAGCTTTAGCCTAGGCTTAGCTTAGCTTTAGCCTAGGCTTAGCTTAGCTTAGCCTAGGCTTAGCTTAGCTTTAGCCTAGGCTTAGCTTAGCTTAGCTTAGCTTAGCCTAGCCTAAGCTTAGCCTAGGCTTAGCTTAGCTTAGCCTAGCTTAGCCTAGCCTAGGCTTAGCTTAGCTTAGCCTAGCCTAGCCTAGCCTAGGCTTAGCTTAGCTTAGCTTAGCTTAGTCTAGGCTTAGCTTAGCTTAGCTTAGCCTAAGCTTAGCTTAGCTTAGCTTAGGCTAGGCTTAGCTTAGCTGAGCCTAGGCTTAGCTTAGCCTAGCTTAGCTTAGCTTAGCCTAGGCTTAGCTTAGCTTAGCTTAGCTTAGCCTAGGCTTAGCTTAGCTTAGCCTAGGCTTAGCTTAGCCTAGGCTTAGCTTAGCTTAGCTTAGCCTAGGCGTAGCTTAGCTTAGCCTAGGCTTAGCTTAGATTAGCCTAGGCTTAGCTTAGCTTAGCCTAGGCTTAGCTTAGCTTAGCCTAGGCGTAGCTTAGCTTAGCTTAGCTTAGCCTAGGCTTAGCTTAGCTTAGCCTAGCTTAGCCTAGGCTTAGGCTTAGCTTAGCTTAGCCTAGCTTAGCCTAGGCTTAGCTTAGCTTAGCCTAGGCTTAGCTTAGCCTAGCTTAGCTTAGCTTAGCTTAGCCTAGGCTTAGCTTAGCTTAGATTAGCTTAGCTTAGCCTAGGCTTAGCTTAGCTTAGCTTTAGCCTAGGCTTAGCTTAGCCTAGGCTTAGCTTAGCTTAGCTTTAGCCTAGGCTTAGCTTAGCTTAGCTTTAGCCTAGGCTTAGCTTAGCTTAGCTTAGCCTAGGCTTAGCTTAGATTAGCTTTAGCCTAGGCTTAGCTTAGCTTAGCTTAGCCTAGGCTTAGCTTAGCTTTAGCCTAGGCTTAGCTTAGCTTAGCCTAGGCTTAGCTTAGCTTAGACTAGGCTTAGCTTAGACATAGCTTAGCTTAGCCTAGGCTTAGCTTAGCTTAGCCTAGACATAGCTTAGCTTAGCCTAGGCCTAGCTTAGCCTAGGCTTAGCTTAGCTTAGCTTAGCCTAGGCTTAGCTTAGCTTAGCCTAGCCTAGCTTAGCTTAGCTTAGCCTTAGCCTTAGCTTAGCTTAGCTTAGCCTAGCTTAGCCTTAGCTTAGCTTAGCTTAGCCTAGCTTAGCTTAGCCTTAGCTTAGCCTTAGCTTAGCTTAGCCTAGGCTTAGTTTAGCTTAGCTTTAGTCTAGGCTTAGCTTAGCTTTAGCCTAGGCTTAGCTTAGCTTAGCTTTAGCCTAGGCTTAGCCTTAGCCTTAGCCTTAGCTTAGCCTAGCTTAGCCTTAGCTTAGCTTAGCTTAGCTTAGCCTAGCTTAGCTTAGCCTTAGCTTAGCCTTAGCTTAGCTTAGCCTAGGCTTAGTTTAGCTTAGCTTTAGTCTAGGCTTAGCTTAGCTTTAGCCTAGGCTTAGCTTAGCTTAGCTTTAGCCTAGGCTTAGCCTTAGCCTTAGCCTTAGCTTAGCCTAGCTTAGCCTTAGCTTAGCTTAGCTTAGCTTAGCCTAGCTTAGCTTAGCCTTAGCTTAGCCTTAGCTTAGCTTAGCCTAGGCTTAGTTTAGCTTAGCTTTAGTCTAGGCTTAGCTTAGCTTTGGCCTAGGCTTAGCTTAGCTTAAGCCTAGGCTTAGCCTAGCTTTAGCCTAGGCTTAGCTTAGCTTAGCTTAGACTAGGCTTAGCTTAGCCTAGGCTTAGCCTAGGCTTATCTTAGCTTAGCCTAGCCTAGGCTTAGCTTAGCTTAGCCTAGCCTAGCCTAGCCTAGGCTTAGCTTAGTTTAGCTTAGTCTAGGCTTAGCTTAGCTTAGCTTAGCTTAGCTTAGCCTAGGCTTAGCTTAGCTGAGCCTAGGCTTAGCTTAGCCTAGGCTTAGCTTAGCTTAGCTTAGCCTAGGCTTAACTTAGCTTAGCCTAGGCTTAGCTTAGCTTAGCCTTAGCTTAGCCTTAGCTAGCTTAGCTTAGCTTAGCCTAAGCTTAGCCTAGCTTAGCTTAGCTTAGCCTAAGCTTAGCTTAGCCTAGCTTAGCCTAGGCTTAGGCTTAGCTTAGCCTAGCCTAGCTTAGCTTAGCTTAGCTTAGCCTAGGCTTAGCTTAGCCTAGCTTAGCTTAGCCTAGGCTTAGCTTAGCTTAGCCTAGGCTTAGCTTAGCTTAGCCTAGGCTTAGCTTAGCCTAGGCTTAGCTTAGCTTAGCCTAGGCGTAGCTTAGCTTAGCTTAGCCTAGGCTTAGCTTAGCTTAGCCTAGGCTTAGCTTAGCTTAGCTTAGCCTAGGCTTAGCTTAGCTTAGCTTAGCCTAGGCTTAGCTTAGCTTAGCCTAGGCTTAGCTTAGCTTAGCCTTAGCTTAGCCTTAGCCTTAGCTAGCTTAGCTTAGCTTAGCTTAG
The DNA here is from genome assembly GCA_014843695.1 of Archivesica marissinica. NCBI lineage: Eukaryota > Metazoa > Mollusca > Bivalvia > Venerida > Vesicomyidae > Archivesica > Archivesica marissinica. Next base: position 6,506 of record JABXNX010000766.1, read on the forward strand.
CCTAAGCTTAGCCTAAGCTTAGCCTAGCTTAGCTTAGCCTAAGCTTAGCTTAGCTTAGCTTAGCCTAGGCTTAGCTTAGCTTAGCCTAGGCTTAGCTTAGCTTAGCTTAGCTTAGCCTAGACTTAGCTTAGCTTAGGCTTAGCTTAGCTTAGCTTTAGCCTAGGCTTAGCTTAGCTTAGCCTAGGCTTAGCTTAGCCTAGGCTTAGCTTAGCTTAGCCTAGGCTTAGCTTAGCTTAGCCTTAGCTTAGCCTTAGCCTTAGCTAGCTTAGCTTAGCTTAGCTTAGCCTAAGCTTAGCCTAAGCTTAGCCTAGCTTAGCTTAGCCTAAGCTTAGCTTAGCTTAGCTTAGCCTAGGCTTAGCTTAGCTTAGCCTAGGCTTAGCTTAGCTTAGCTTAGCTTAGCCTAGACTTAGCTTAGCTTAGGCTTAGCTTAGCTTAGCTTTAGCCTAGGCTTAGCTTAGCTTAGCCTAGGCTTAGCTTAGCTTAGCTTAGCCCAGCTTAGCCTAGGCTTAGGCTTATCTTAGCTTATCCTAGCCTAGCCTAGGCTTAGCTTAGCTTAGCTTAGCTTAGCCTAGCCTTAGCTTAGCTTAGCTTAGCCTAGGCTTAGCTTATCCTTAGCTTAGCCTTAGCCTTAGCTAGCTTAGCTTAGCCTAAGCTTAGCCTAGCTTAGCTTAGCCTAAGCTTAGCTTAGCTTAGCCTAGGCTTAGCTTAGCTTAGCCTAGGCTTAGCTTAGCCTAGGCTTAGCTTAGCTTAGGCTTAGCTTAGCTTAGCTTTAGCCTAGGCTTAGCTTAGCTTAGCCTAGGCTTAGCTTAGCTTAGCTTAGCCTAGCTTAGCCTAGGCTTAGGCTTAGCCTTAGCTTAGCCTAGGCTTAGCTTAGCTTAGCTTAGCCTAGGCTTATCTTAGCTTATCCTTAGCTTAGCCTTAGTCTTAGCTAGCTTAGCTTAGCTTAGCCTAAGCTTAGCCTAGCTTAGCTTAGCTTAGCTTAGCCTAAGCTTAGCTTAGCTTAGCTTAGCCTAGGCTTAGCTTAGCATAGCCTAGGCTTAGCTTAGCCTAGGCTTAGCTTAGCCTAGGCTTAGCTTAGCTTAGCTTAGCTTAGGCTTAGGCTTAGCTTAGCTTAGCCTAGGCTTAGCCTAGTTTAGCTTAGCCTAGGCTTAGCTTAGCCTAGGCTTAGCTTAGCCTAGGCTTAGATAAGCTTAGCTTAGCCTAGCTTAGCTTAGCTTAGCCTAAGCTTAGCTTAGCCTAGGCTTAGCTTAGCTTAGCCTAGGCTTAGCTTAGCCTAGGCTTAGCTTAGCTTAGGCTTAGCTTAGCTTAGCTTTAGCCTAGGCTTAGCTTAGCTTAGCCTAGGCTTAGCTTAGCTTAGCTTAGCCTAGCTTAGCCTAGGCTTAGCTTAGCTTAGCCTAGGCTTAGCTTAGCTTAGCTTAGCTTAGCCTAGGCTTAGCTTAGCTTACCTTAGCTTAGCCTTAGCCTTAGCTAGCTTAGCTTAGCTTAGCCTAAGCTTAGCCTAGCTTAGCTTAGCTTAGCCTAAGCTTAGCTTAGCTTAGCCTAGGCTTAGCTTAGCTTAGCCTAGGCTTAGCTTAGCCTAGGCTTAGCTTAGCTTAGCTTAGCCTAGGCTTAGCTTAGCTTAGCTTAGCTTAGGCTTAGCTTAGCCTAGGCTTAGCTTAGCTTAGCCTAGCCTAGCCTAGGCTTAGGCTTAGCTTAGCCTAGGCTTAGCTTAGCTTAGCTTAGCCTAGGCTTAGCTTAGCTTATCCTTAGCTTAGCCTTAGCCTTAGCTAGCTTAGCTTAGCTTAGCCTAAGCTTAGCCTAGGCTTGGCTTGGCTTGGCTTAGCATCGGCTTAGCTTAGCCTAGGCTTGGCTTGGCCTAGGCTTAGCTTGGCTTAGCCTAGGCTTAGCTTAGCCTAGGCTTAGATAAGCTTAGCTTAGCCTAGGCTTAGCTTAGCCTAGGCTTAGCTTAGCTTAGCCTAGGCTTAGCTTAGCCTAGGCTTAGCCTAGGCTTAGCCTAGGCTTAGCCTAGGCTTGGCTTAGCTTAGCCTTAGCTTAGCTTAGCCTACCCTAGCCTAGGCTTGGCTTAGCTCAGCCTAGGCTTAGCTTAGCCTAGGCTTGGCTTAGCTTAGCCTAGGCTTAGCTTAGCCTAGCCTAGGCTTGGCTTGGCTTAGCCTAGGCTTAGCTTAGCCTAGGCTTAGCTTAGCTTAGCCTAGGCTTAGCTTAGCCTAGGCTTGGCTTGGCTTAGCATCGGCTTAGCTTAGCCTAGGCTTGGCTTGGCCTAGGCTTAGCTTGGCTTAGCTTAGCTTAGCCTTAGCTTAGCCTAGCCTAGCGTAGCTTAGATTAGCCTAGCCTTAGCCTTAGCTTAGCTTATCTTAGCCTAGCTTAGCCTTAGCTTAGCTTAGCTTAGCCTAGCTTAGCTTAGCCTTAGCTTAGCCTTAGCTTAGCTTAGCTTAGCCTAGGCTTAGCTTAGCTTAGCTTTAGTCTAGGCTTAGCTTAGCTTTAGCCTAGGCTTAGCTTAGCTTAGCTTTAGCCTAGGCTTAGCTTAGCTTTAGCCTAGGCTTAGCTTAGCTTAGGCTTAGCTTAGCTTAGCTTAGCTTAGCTTTAGCCTAGGCTTAGCTTAGCTTAGCTTTAGCCTAGGCTTAGCTTAGCTTAGCCTAGGCTTAGCTTAGCTTAGCTTAGCTTTAGCCTAGGCTTAGCTTAGCCTAGGCTTAGCTTAGCCTAGGCTTAGCTTAGCTTATCTTAGCTTAGCTTAGCCTAGGCTTAGCTTAGCCTAGGCTTAGCTTAGCTTATCTTAGCTTAGCCTAGCCTAGGCTTAGCTTAGCCTAGCCTAGCCTAGGCTTAGCTTAGCTTAGCTTAGTCTAGGCTTAGCTTAGCTTAGCTTAGCCTAAGCTTAGCTTAGCTTAGCCTAGGCTTAGCTTAGCTGAGCCTAGGCTTAGCCTAGGCTTAGCTTAGCTTAGCTTAGCTTAGCCTAGGCTTAGCTTAGCTTAGCTTAGCTTAGCCTTAGCTTAGCCTTAGATTAGCCTTAGCTAGCTTAGCTTAGCTTAGCCTAAGCTTAGCCTAGCTTAGCTTAGCTTAGCTTAGCCTAAGCTTAGCTTAATCTAAGCTTAGCCTAGGCTTAGCTTAGCTTAGCCTAAGCTTAGCTTAGCTTAGCCTAGGCTTAGCTTAGCTTAGCTTAGCCTAGGCTTAGCTTAGCTTAGCTTAGCTTAGCCTTAGCTTAGCCTTAGCTTAGCCTTAGCTTAGCCTTAGCTAGCTTAGCTTAGCTAAGCCTAGGCCTAGCTTAGCCTAGGCTTAGCTTAGCTTAGCCTAGGCTTAGCTTAGCCTAGCCTAGCTTAGCTTAGCCTTAGCCTTAGCTTAGCTTAGCTTAGCCTAGCTTAGCCTTAGCTTAGCTTAGCCTAGCTTAGCTTAGCCTTAGCTTAGCCTTAGCTTAGCTTAGCTTTAGTCTAGGCTTAGCTTAGCTTTAGCCTAGGCTTAGCTTAGCTTAGCTTTAGCCTAGGCTTAGCTTAGCTTTAGCCTAGGCTTAGCTTAGCTTAGCCTAGGCTTAGCTTAGCTTTAGCCTAGGCTTAGCTTAGCTTAAGCCTAGGCTTAGCCTAGCTTTAGCCTAGGCTTAGCTTAGTTAGCTTAGCTAGCCTAGCCTAGCCTAGCCTAGCCTAGGCTTAGCTTAGCTTAGCTTAGCTTAGTCTAGGCTTAGCTTAGCTTAGCCTAAGCTTAGCTTAGCTTAGCTTAGCTTAGGCTAGGCTTAGCTTAGCTGAGCCTAGGCTTAGATTAGCCTAGGCTTAGCTTAGCTTAGCCTTAGCTTAGCATTAGCTAGCTTAGCTTAGCCTAAGCTTAGCCTAGCTTAGCTTAGCTTAGCCTAAGCTTAGCTTAGCCTAAGCTTAGCTTAGCCTAGGCTTAGCTTAGCTTAGCTTAGCCTAGGCTTAGCTTAGCTTAGCTTAGCTTAGCTTTAGCCTAGCTTAGCCTAGCTTAGCCTAGGCTTAGGCTTAGCTTAGCTTAGCCTATCCGAGCTTAGCTTAGGCTTAGCTTAGCTTAGCCTAGGCTTAGCTTAGCCTAGCTTAGCTTAGCTTAGCCTAGGCTTAGCTTAGCTTAGCTTAGCCTAGGCTTAGCTTAGCTTAGCCTAGTCTTAGCTTAGCCTAGGCTTAGCTTAGCTTAGCCTAGGCGTAGCTTAGCTTAGCCTAGGCTTAGCTTAGATTAGCCTAGGCTTAGCTTAGCTTAGCCTAGGCGTAGCTTAGCTTAGCCTAGGCGTAGCTTAGCTTAGCTTAGCCTAGGCTTAGCTTAGCTTAGCTTAGCCTAGGCTTAGCTTAGCTTAGCCTAGCTTAGCCTTAGCCTAGGCTTAGCTTAGCTTATCTTAGCTTAGCCTAGCCTAGCCTAGCCTAGGCTTAGCTTAGCTTAGCCTAGCCTAGCCTAGGCTTAGCTTAGCTTAGCGGCTTAGCTTAGCCTTAGCTTAGCCTTAGCTAGCTTAGCTTAGCTTAGCTTAGCTTAGCCTAAGCTTAGCCTAGCTTAGCTTAGCTTAGCCTAAGCTTAGCTTAGCCTAAGCTTAGCCTAGGCTTAGCTTAGCTTAGCTTAGCCTTAGCCTTAGCTTAGCCTAGGCTTAGCTTAGCTTAGGCTTAGCTTAGCCTAGCTTAGCCTAGGCTTAGGCTTAGCTTAACTTAGCGTAGCTTAGCTTAGCCTAGCCTAGCCTAGCCTAGGCTTAGCTTAGCTTAGCTTAGTCTAGGCTTAGCTTAGCCTAAGCTTAGCTTAGCTTAGCCTAGGCTTAGCTTAGCTGAGCCTAGGCTTAGCTTAGCCTAGGCTTAGCTTAGCCTTAGCTTAGCCTTAGCTTAGCCTTAGCTAGCTTAGCTTAGCTTAGCTTAGCTTAGCCTAAGCTTAGCCTAGCTTAGCTTAGCTTAGCTTAGCTTAGCTTAGCTTAGCTTAGCCTAAGCTTAGCTTAGCCTAATCTTAGCCTAGGCTTAGCTTAGCTTAGCTTAGCTTAGCTTAGCCTTAGCCTTAGCTTAGCCTAGGCTTAGCTTAGCTTAGGCTTAGCTTAGCCTAGCTTAGCCTAGGCTTAGGCTTAGCTTAACTTAGCGTAGCCTAGCTTAGCCTAGGCTTAGCTTAGCTTAGCCTAGGCTTAGCTTAGCAAAGCTTAGCTTAGCTTAGCCTAGGCTTAGCTTAGCTTAGCTTAGCCTAGGCTTAGCTTAGCTTAGCTTTAGCCTAGGCTTAGCTTAGCCTAGGCTTAGCTTAGCTTAGCTTAGCTTTAGCCTAGGCTTAGCTTAGCTTAGCTTTAGCCTAGGCTTAGCTTAGCTTAGCTTAGACTAGGCTTAGCTTAGGCATAGCTTAGCTTAGCCTAGGCTTAGCTTAGCTTAGCCTAGGCTTAGCTTAGCTTAGCCTAGGCCTAGCTTAGCCTAGGCTTAGCTTAGCTTAGCTTAGCTTAGCCTAGGCTTAGCTTAGCCTAGCCTAGCCTAGCTTAGCTTAGCTTAGCCTTAGCCTTAGCTTAGCTTAGCTTAGCCTAGCCTAGCTTAGCTTAGCCTAAGCTTAGCCTAGGCTTAGCTTAGCTTAGCTTAACCTTAGCTTAGCTTAGCTTAGGCTTAGCTTAGCTTAGCTTTAGCCTAGGCTTAGCTTAGCTTTAGCCTTAGCTTAGCTTAGCCTAGGCTTAGCTTAGCTTAGCCTAGCTTAGCCTAGGCTTAGGCTTTGCTTAGCTTAGCCTAGCTTAGCTTAGCTTAGCCTAGGCTTAGCTTAGCTTAGATTAGCTTAGCTTAGCCTAGGCTTAGCTTAGCTTAGCTTTAGCCTAGGCTTAGCTTAGCCTAGGCTTAGCTTAGCTTAGCTTTAGCCTAGGCTTAGCTTAGCTTTAGCCTAGGCTTAGCTTAGCTTAGCCTAGGCTTAGCTTAGATTAGCTTTAGCCTAGGCTTAGCTTAGCTTAGCTTAGCCTAGGCTTAGCTTAGCTTTAGCCTAGGCTTAGCTTAGCTTAGCTTAGCCTAGGCTTAGCTTAGCTTAGCTTAGACTAGGCTTAGCTTAGGCATAGCTTAGCTTAGCCTAGGCTTAGCTTAGCTTAGCCTAGGCTTAGCTTAGCCTAGGCCTAGCTTAGCCTAGGCTTAGCTTAGCTTAGCTTAGCTTAGCCTAGGCTTAGCTTAGCTTAGCCTAGCCTAGCCTAGCTTAGCCTTAGCCTTAGCCTTAGCTTAGCTTAGCTTAGCCTAGCTTAGCCTTAGCTTAGCTTAGCTTAGCTTAGCTTAGCCTAGGCTTAGTTTAGCTTAGCTTTAGTCTAGGCTTAGCTTAGCTTTAGCCTAGGCTTAGCTTAGCTTAGCTTTAGCCTAGGCTTAGCCTTAGCCTTAGCTTAGCTTAGCTTAGCCTAGCTTAGCCTTAGCTTAGCTTCGCTTAGCTTAGCCTAGCTTAGCTTAGCCTTAGCTTAGCCTTAGCTTAGCCTTAGCTTAGCTTAGCCTAGGCTTAGTTTAGCTTAGCTTTAGTCTAGGCTTAGCTTAGCTTTGGCCTAGGCTTAGCTTAGCTTAAGCCTAGGCTTAGCCTAGCTTTAGCCTAGGCTTAGCTTAGCTTAGCTTAGACTAGGCTTAGCTTAGCCTAGGCTTAGCCTAGGCTTATCTTAGCTTATCCTAGCCTAGGCTTAGCTTAGCTTAGCCTAGCCTAGCCTAGGCTTAGCTTAGCTTAGCCTAGGCTTAACTTAGCTTAGCCTAGGCTTAGCTTAGCTTAGCTTAGCCTTAGCTTAGCCTTAGCTAGCTTAGCTTAGCTTAGCTTAGCCTAAGCTTAGCCTAGCTTAGCTTAGCTTAGCCTAAGCTTAGCTTAGCCTAAGCTTGGCTTAGCCTAGGCTTAGCTTAGCTTAGCCTTAGCCTTAGCTTAGCCTAGGCTTAGCTTAGCTTAGGCTTAGCTTAGCTTAGCTTAGCTTTAGCCTAGGCTTAGCTTAGCCTAGGCTTAGCTTAGCTTAGCTTAGCCTAGGCTTAGCTTAGGCTTAGCCTAGCTTAGCCTAGGCTTAGCCTAGCTTAGCCTAGGCTTAGGATTAGCTTAGCCTAGCCTAGCTTAACTTAGCTTAGCTTAGCCTAGGCTTAGCTTAGCCTAGCTTAGCTTAGCTTAGCCTAGGCTTAGCTTAGCTTAGCCTAGGCTTAGCTTAGCTTAGCCTAGGCTTAGCTTAGCCTAGGCTTAGCTTAGCCTAGGCGTAGCTTAGCTTAGCTTAGCCTAGGCTTAGCTTAGCTTAGCCTAGGCTTAGCTTAGCTTAGCTATAGCCTAGCCTAGGCTTAGCTTAGCTTAGCTTAGCCTAGGCTTAGCTTAGCTTAGCCTAGGCTTAGCTTAGCCTTAGCTTAGCCTTAGCCTTAGCTTAGCTTAGCTTAGCCTAAGCTTAGCCTAAGCTTAGCCTTAGCTTAGCCTAGCTTAGCTTAGCCTAAGCTTAGCTTAGCTTAGCCTAGGCTTAGCTTAGCTTAGGCTTTGCTTAGCTTAGCTTTAGCCTAGGCTTAGCTTAGCTTAGCCTAGGCTTAGCTTAGCTTAGCTTAGCCCAGCTTAGCCTAGGCTTAGGCTTAGCTTAGCTTATCCTAGTAGCCTAGGCAGCTTAGCGCTTAGCTTAGCCTAGCCTAGGCTTAGCTTAGCTTAGCCTAGCCTAGGCTTAGCTTAGCTTAGCTTAGCCTAGCCTTAGCTTAGCTTAGCTTAGCCTAGGCTTAGCTTAGCTTAGCTTAGCCTAGCCTAGCCTAGCCAGGCTTAGCTTAGCTTAGCTTAGCCTAGGCTTAGCTTAGCCTAGCTTAGCCTAGGCTTAGCTTAGCTTAGCTTAGCCTAGGCTTAGCTTAGCTTAGCTTAGCCTAGCTTAGCTTAGCTTAGCCTAGGCTTAGCTTAGCTTAGCTTAGCCTAGCTTAGCTTAGCTTAGCTTAGCTTAGCTTAGCTTAGGCTAGGCTTAGCTTAGCTTAGCTTAGGCTAGCTTAGCTTAGCCTAGGCTTAGCTTAGCTTAGGTTAGCTTAGCCTAGGCTTAGCTTAGCTTAGCTTAGCCTAGCTTAGCTTAGCCTAGGCTTAGCTTAGCTTAGCTTAGCCTAGGCTTAGCTTAGCTTAGCCTAGCTTAGCCTAGCTTAGCCTAGCTTAGGCTTAGCTTAGCTTAGCTTAGCCTAGGCTTAGCTTAGCTTAGCTTAGCCTAGCTTAGCCTAGGCTTA
>JABXNX010000767.1:0-14583 GCA_014843695.1 Archivesica marissinica
ACAGTGTACCAACCAGTGACTGCATGATGTATGGTTACAGTGTACCAACCAATGACTGCATGATGCATGCTTACAGTGTACCAACCAGTGACTGCATGCTTACAGTGTACCAACCAGTGACTGCATGGTGTATGCTTACAGTGTACCAACAAGTGACTGCATGATGTATGCTTACAGTGTACCAACCAGTGACTGCATGATGTATGCTTACAGTGTACCAACCAGTGACTGCATGTGTTCTTACAGTTTACCAACCAGTGACTGCATGATGCATGCTTACAGTGTACCAACCAGTGACTTCATGATGTATCCTTACAGTGTACAACCAATGACTGCATGATGTATGCTTACAGTGTACCAACCAATGACTACATGATGTATCCTTACAGTGTACCAACCACTGACTGCATGATGTATGCTTACAGTGTACCAACCAGAGACTACATGATGTATCCTTACAGTGTACCAACCAGTAGCTGCATGATGTATCCTTACTGTGTACCAACCAGTGGCTGCATGCTTACAGTGTACCAACCACTGACTGCATGATGTATGCTTACATTGTACCAACCACTGACTGCATGATGTATGCTTACAGTGTACCAACCAGTGACTGCATGCTTACAGTGTACCAACCAGTGACTGCATTGTGTATGCTTACAATGTACCAACCAATGAATGCATGATGCCTGCTTACAGTGTACCAACCAGTGACTGCATGATGCATGCTTACAGTGTACCAACCAGTGACTGTATTATGTATGCTTACAGTGTACCAACCAGTGACAGCATGATGTCTGCTTACAGTGTACCAACCAGTGACTGTATGATGCATGCTTACAGTGTACCAACCAGTGACTGCATGATGCATGCTTACACTGTACCAACCAGTGACTGCATGATGTATGCTTACAGTGTACCAACCAGTGACTGCATGATGTATGCTTACAGTGTACCAACCAGAGACTACATGATGTATCCTTACAGTGTACCAACCAGTAGCTGCATGATGTATCCTTACAGTGTACCAACCAGTGGCTGCATGCTTACAGTGTACCAACCAGTGACTGCATGATGTATGCTTACAGTGTACCAACCAGTGCCGGCATGATGTATGCGTACAGTGTACCAGTGACTGCATGCTTACAGTTACCAACCAAATTGAAAGGATGTTATGCTTACAGTGTACCAACCGTGACTGCATGGATGCATGCTTACAGTGTACCAACCAGTCATGCATGATGTATGCTACAGTGTACAACCAGGGACGCAGCGTACAGTGTACCAACACTGATTGCATGATGTATGCTTACAGTGTACCAACCAGTGACTGCATGCTTACAGTGTACCAACCACTGACTGCATGATGTATGCTTACAGTGTACCAACCAGTGACTGCATTGTGTATGCTTACAATGTACCAACCAAGAATGCATGATGTGCTTACGTGTACAACCAGTGACTGCATGATGCATGCTTACAGTGTACCAACCAGTGACTGTATGATGTATGCTTACAGTGTACTAACCAGTGACTGCATGATGTATGCTTACAGTGTACCAACCAGTGACTGCATGATGTATGCTTACAGTGTACCAACCAGTGATTGCATGATGTATGCTTACAGTGTACCAACTAGTGACTGCATGATGTATGCTTACATTGTACCAACCAGTGACTGCATGATGTATGCATACAGTGTACCAACTACTGACTGCATGATGTATTCTTACAGTGTACCAACCAGTGACTGCATGATGTATGCTTACAGTGTACCAACCACTGACTGCATGATGTATGCTTACAGTGTACCAACCAGTGACTGCATGATGTATGCTTACAGTGTACCAACCAATGAATGCATGATGCATGCTTACAGTGTACCAACCAGTGACTGCATGCTTACAGTGTACCAACCAGTGACTGCATTGTGTATGCTTACAGTGTACCAACCAATGAATGCATGATGCATGCTTACAGTGTACAATCCAATGACTGCATGATGTATGCTTACAGTGTACCAACCAGTGACTGCATGATGTATGCTTACAGTGTACCAACCAGTGACTGCATGATGCATGCTTACAGTGTACCAACCAATGACTGCATGATGTATGCTTACAGTGTACCAACCAGTGACTGCATGATGCATGCTTACAGGGTACCAACCAATGACTGCATGATGCATGCTAACAGTGTACCAACCATTGGCTTGCATGCTTACAGTGTACCAACCAGTGACTGCATGATGTATGCTTACAGTGTACCAACCACTGACTGCATGATGTATGCTTACTGTGTACCAACCAGTGACTGCATGATGTATGCTTACAGTGTACCAACCAGTGACTGCATGATGCATGCTTACAGTGTACCAACCAGTGACTGCATGATGTATTGTTACAGTGTACTAACCAGTGACTGCATGATGTATGCTTACAGTGTACCAACCAGTGACTGCATGATGCATGCTTACAGTGTTCCAACCAGTGACTGCATGATGCATGCTTACAGTGTACCAATCAGTGACTGCATGATGTATGCTTACAGTGTACCAACCAGTGGCTGCATGATGCATGCTTACAGTGTACCAACCAGTGACTGCAGGATGCATGCTTACAGTGTACCAACCAGTGACTGCATGATGTATGCTTACAGTGTACCAACCAGTGGCTGCATGATGCATGCTTACAGTGTACCAAGCAGTGACTGCATGATGTATGCTTACAGTGTACCAATCAGTGACTGCATTATGCATGCTTACAGTGTACCAATCAGTGACTGCATGATGTATGCTTACAGTGTACCAACCAGTGGCTGCATGATGCATGCTTACAGTGTACCAACCAGTGACTGCATGATGCATGCTTATAGTGTACCAACCAGTGACTGCATGCTTACAGTGTACCAACCAGTGACTGTATGATGCATGCTTACAGTGTACCAACCAGTGGCTGCATGATGCATGCTTACATTGTACCAATCAGTGAATGCATGATGTATGCTTACAGTGTACCAACCAGTGACTGCATGATGTATGCTTACAGTGTACCAATCAGTGACTGCATGATGTATGCTTACAGTGTATCAACCAGTGACTGCATGCTGTATGCTTACAGTGTACCAACCAGTGACTGCATGATGTATACTTACAGTGTACCAACCAGTGACTGTATGCTTACAATGTACCAACCAGTGACTGCATGATACATGCTTACAGTGTACCAACCAGTGACTGCATGCTTACAGTGTACCAACCAGTGACTGCATGATGCATGCTTACAGTGTACCAACCAGTGACTGCATGTTGCATGCTTACAGTGTACCAACTATTGACTGTATGATGCATGCTTACAGTGTACCAACCAGTGACTGCATGATGCATGCTTACAGTGTACCAACCAGTGACTGCATGATGCATGCTTACAGTGTACCAACCAGTGACTGCATGATGCATGCTTACAGTGTACCAACCAGTGACTGCATGATGCATGCTTACAGTGTACCAACCAGTGACTGCATGATGCATGCTTACAGTGTACAAACCAGTGACTGTATGATGCATGTTACAGTGTACCAACCAGTGACTGCATGAGGATGTATGTTACAGTGTACCAACCAGTGACTGCATGATGCATGCTTACAGTGTACCAACCAGTGAGTGTATGCTTACAGTGTACCAATCAGTGGCTGCATGATGCATGCTTACAGTGTACCAACAGTAACTGCATGGTGCATGCTTACAGTGTACCAACCAGTGACTGCATGGTGCATGCTTACAGTGTACCAACCAGTAACTGCATGGTGCATGCTTACAGTGTACCAACCAGTGACTGCATGGTGCATGCTTACAGTGTACCAACCAGTAACTGCATGGTGCATGCTTACAGTGTACCAACCAGTAACTGCATGGTGCATGCTTACAGTGTACCAACCAGTGATTGCATGATGCATGCTTACAGTGTACCAACCAGTGACTACATGATGTATCCTTACAGTGTACAAACCAATGACTGCATGATGTATCCTTACAGTGTACCAACCAATGACTACATGATGTATCCTTACAGTGTACCAACCAGTGACTGCATGATGCATGCTTACAGTGTACCAACCAGTGACTACATGATGTATCCTTACAGTGTACAACCAATGACTGAATGATGTATGCTTACAGTGTACCAACCACTGACTACATGATGTATCCTTACAGTGTACCAACGACTGACTGCATGATGTATGCTTACAGTGTACCAACCAGTGACTACATGATGTATCCTTACAGTGTACCAACCAGTGGCTGCATGATGTATCCTTACAGTGTACCAACCAGTGGCTGCATGCTTACAGTGTACCAACCAGTGACTGCATGATGTCTGCTTACAGTGTACCAACCAGTGACTGCATGATGCATGCTTACAGTGTACCAACCAGTGACTGCATGCTTACAGTGTACCAACCAGTGACTGCATGATGCATGCTTACAGTGTACCAACCAGTGACTGCATGATGTATGCTTACAGTGTACCAACCAGTGACTGCATGTGTCTTACAGTGTACCAACCACTTACTGCATGATGTATGCTTACAGTGTACCGAACAGTGACTGCATGATGCATGCTTACAGTGTACCAACCAGTGAATGCATGATGTATGCTTACAGTGTACAACCAGTGACTGCATGATGTATGCTTACAGTGTACCAACCACTGATTGCATGATGTATGCTTACAGTGTACCAACCAGTGACTGCATGCTTACAGTGTACCAACCAGTGACTGCATGCTTACAGTGTACCAACCAGTGACTGCATGATGTATGCTTACAGTGTACCAACCAGTGACTGCATGATGTTGCTTACAGTGTACCAACCAGTGACTGCATGATTACAGTGTACCAACCACTGACTGCATGATGTATGCTTACAGTGTACCAACCAGTGACTGCATGATGTATGCTTACAATGTACCAACCAGTGAATGCATGATGCATGCTTACAGTGTACCAACCAGTGACTGCATGATGCATGCTTACAGTGTACCAACCAGTGACTGCATGATGTATGCTTACAGTGTACCAACCAGTGACTGCATGATGCATGCTTACAGTGTACCAACCAGTGACTGCATGATGTATGCTTACAGTGTACCAACCAGTGACTGCATGATGTATGCTTACAGTGTACCAACCAGTGACTGCATGCTTACAGTGTACCAACTAGTGACTGCATGATGTATGCTTACAGTGTACCAACTAGTGACTGCATGATGTATGCTTACAGTGTACCAACCAGTGACTGCATGATGTATGCTTACAGTGTACCAACCAATGAATGCATGATGCATGCTTACAGTGTACCAACCAGTGACTGCATGATGTATGCTTATAGTGTACCAACCAGTGACTGCATGCTTACAGTGTACCAACCACTGATTGCATGATGTATGCTTACAGTGTACCAACCAGTGACTGCATGCTTACAGTGTACCAACTAGTGACTGCATGATGTATGCTTACAGTGTACCAACCACTGACTGCATGATGTATGCTTACAGTGTACCAACCAGTGACTGCATGCTTACAGTGTACCAACCACTGACTGCATTATGTATGCTTACAGTGTACCAACCACTGACTGCATGATGTATGCTTACAGTGTACCAACCAGTGACTGCATTGTGTATGCTTACAATGTACCAACCAATGAATGCATGATGCATGCTTACAGTGTACCAACCAGTGACTGCATGATGCATGCTTACAGTGTACCAACCAGTAACTGTATGATGTATGCTTACAGTGTACCAACCAGTGACTGCATGATGTATGCTTACAGTGTACCAACCAGTGACTGCATGATGTATGCTTACAGTGTACCAACCAGTGAATGCATGATGTATGCTTACAGTGTACCAACTAGTGACTGCATGATGTATGCTTACAGTGTACCAACCAGTGACTGCATGATGTATGCTTACAGTGTACCAACTAGTGACTGCATGATGTATTCTTACAGTGTACCAACCAGTGACTGCATGATGTATGTTTACAGTGTACCAACCACTGACTGCATGATGTATACTTACAGTGTACCAACCAGTGACTGCATGATGTATGCTTACAGTGTACCAACCAATGAATGAATGATGCATGCTTACAGTGTACCAACCAGTGACTGCATGCTTACAGTGTACCAACCAGTGACTGCATGGTGTATGCTTACAGTGTACCAACCAATGAATGCATGATGCATGCTTACAGTGTACAAACCAATGACTGCATGATGTATGCTTACAGTGTACCAACCAGTGACTTCATGATGTATGCTTACAGTGTACCAACCAGTGACTGCATGATGCATGCTTACAGTGTACCAACCAATGACTGCATGATGCATGCTTACAGTGTAGCAACCAATGACTGCATGATGTATGCTTACAGTGTACCAACCAGTGACTGCATGATGTATGCTTACAGTGTACCAACCAGTGACTGCATGATGCATGCTTACAGTGTACCAACCAATGACTGCATGATGTATGCTTACAGTTTACCAACCAATGACTGCATGATGCATGCTTACAGTGTACCAACCAATGACTGCATGATGCATGATAACAGTGTACCAACCATCGGCTGCATGCTTACAGTGTACCAACCATTGGCTTGCATGCTTACAGTGTACCAACCAGTGACTGCATGATGTATGCTTACAGTGTAACAACCACTGACTGCATGATGTATGCTTACAGTGTACCAACCAGTGACTGCATGATGCATGCTTACAGTGTACCAACCAGTAACTGCATGCTTACAGTGTACCAACCAGTGACTGCATAGTGTATGCTTACAGTGTACCAACCAGTGACTGCATGATGCATGCTTACAGTGTACCAACCAGTGACTGCATGATGCATGCTTACAGTGTACCAACCAGTGACTGCATGATGCATGCTTACAGTGTACCAACCAGTGATTTTATGATGCATGGTTACAGTGTACCAACCAGTGACTGTTTGATGCAAGCTTACAGTGTACCAACCAGTGACTGTATGCTTACAGTGTACCAACCAGTGATGGATGATGTATGCTTACAGTGTACCATCCACTGACTGCATGATGTATGCTTATAGTGTACCAACCAGTGACTGCATGTTTACAGTGTACCAACCACTGACTGCATGATGTATGCTTACATTGTACCAACCACTGACTGCATGATGTATGCTTACAGTGTACCAACCAGTGACTGCATGCTTACAGTGTACCAACCAGTGACTGCATTGTGTATGCTTACAATGTACCAACCAATGAATGCATGATGCCTGCTTACAGTGTACCAACCAGTGACTGCATGATGCATGCTTACAGTGTACCAACCAGTGACTGTATGATGTATGCTTACAGTGTACCAACCAGTGACTGCAAGGTGTATGCTTACAGTGTACCAACCAGTGACTGCATGATGTATGCTTACAGTGTACCAACCAGTGACTGCATGATGTATGGTTACAGTGTACCAACCAATGACTGCATGATGCATGCTTACAGTGTACCAACCAGTGACTGCATGCTTACAGTGTACCAACCAGTGACTGCATGGTGCATGCTTACAGTGTACCAACAAGTGACTACATGATGTATCCTTACAGTGTACCAACCAATGACTGCATGATGTATCCTTACAGTGTGCCAACCAATGACTACATGATGTATCCTTACAGTGTACCAACCAGTGACTGCATGATGTATGCTTACAGTGGACCAACCAGTGACTGCATGATGTATGCTTACAGTGTACCAACTAGTGACTGCATGATGTATTCTTACAGTGTACCAACCAGTGACTGCATGATGTATGCTTACAGTGTACCAACCACTGACTGCATGATGTATGCTTACAGTGTACCAACCAGTGACTGCATGATGTATGCTTACAGTGTACCAACCAATGAATGCATGATGCATGCTTACAGTGTACAAACCAGTGACTTCATGCTTACAGTGTACCAACCAGTGACTGCATGGTGTATGCTTACAGTGTACCAACCAATGAATGCATGATCATGCTTACAGTGTCAACAATGACTGCATGATGCATGCTTACAGTGTACCAACCAGTGACTGCATGATGTATGCTTACAGTGTACCAACCAGTGACTGCATGATGCATGCTTACAGTGTACCAACCAATGACTGCATGATGCATGCTTACAGTGTACCAACCAATGACTGCATGATGTATGCTTACAGTGTACCAACCAGTGACTGCATGATGTATGCTTACAGTGTACCAACCAGTGACTGCATGATGCATGCTTACAGTGTACCAACCAATGACTGCATGATGTATGCTTACAGTGTACCAACCAATGACTGCATGATGCATGCTTACAGTGTACCAACCAGTGACTGCATGATGCATGCTTACAGTGTACCAACCAGTGACTATGATGCATGCTTACAGTGTACCAACCAGTGACTGCATGATGTATGCTTACAGTGTACCAACCAATGACTGCATGATGCATGCTTACAGTGTACCAACCAATGACTGCATGATGTATGCTTACAGTGTACCAACCAGTGACTGCATGATGTATGCTTACAGTGTACCAACCAGTGACTGCATGATGCATGCTTACAGTGTACCAACCAATGACTGCATGATGTATGCTTACAGTGTACCAACCAATGAATGCATGATGCATGCTTACAGTGTACCAACCAATGACTGCATGATGCATGCTAACAGTGTACCAACCATTGGCTTGCATGCTTACAGTGTACCAACCAGTGACTGCATGATGTATGCTTACAGTGTACCAACCACTGACTGCATGCTGTATGCTTACTGTGTACCAACCAGTGACTGCATGATGTATGCTTACAGTGTACCAACCAGTGACTGCATGATGCATGCTTACAGTGTACCAACCAGTGACTGCATGTTTACAGTGTACCAACCAGTGACTGCATGGTGTATGCTTACAGTGTACCAACCAGTGACTGCATGATGCATGCTTACAGTGTACCAACCAGTGACTGTATGATGTATGCTTACAGTGTACCAACCAGTGACTGCATGATGTATGCTTACAGTGTACCAACCAGTGACTGCATGATGTATGCTTACAGTTTACCAACCAGTGACTGCATGATGTATGCTTACTGTGTACCAACCAATGACTGCATGATGCATGCTTACAGTGTACCAACCAGTGACTGCATGCTTACAGTGTACCAACCAGTGACTGCATGCTGCATGCTTACAGTGTACCAACCAGTGACTACATGATGTATTCCTACAGTGTACAACCAATGACTGCATGATGTATGCTTACAGTGTACCAACCACTGACTACATGATGTATCCTTACAGTGTACCAACCAGTGACTGCATGATGTATGCTTACAGTGTACCAACCAGTGACTACATGATGTATCCTTACAGAGTACCAACCAGTGGCTGCATGATGTATCCTTACAGTGTACCAACCAGTGGCTGCATGCTTACAGTGTACCAACCAGTGACTGCATGATGTCTGCTTACAGTATACCAACCAGTGACTGTATGATGCATGCTTACAGTGTACCAACCAGTGACTGCATGATGCATGCTTACACTGTACCAACCAGTGACTGCATGATGTATGCTTACAGTGTACCAACCAGTGACTGCATGATGTATGCTTACAGTGTACCAACCAGTGACTGCATGCTTACAGTGTACCAACCACTTACTGCATGATGTATGCTTACAGTGTACCAACCAGTGACTGCATGATGCATGCCTACAGTGTACCAACCAGACAATGCATGATGTATGCTTACAGTGTACCAACCAGGGACTGCATGCTTACAGTGTACCAACCACTGGTTGCATGATGTATGCTTACAGTGTACCAACCAGTGACTGCATGCTTAAAGTGTACCAACCAGTGAGTGCATGATGTATGCTTACAGTGTACCAACCACTGACTGCATGATGTATGCTTACAGTGTACCAACCAGTGACTGCATGCTTACAGTGTACCAACCACTGACTGCATGATGTATGCTTACAGTGTACCAACCACTGACTGCATGATGTATGCTTACAGTGTACCAACCAGTGACTGCATTGTGTATGCTTACAATGTACCAACCAATGAATGCATGATGCATGCGTACAGTGTACCAACCAGTGACTGCATGATGCATGCTTACAGTGTACCAACCAGTGACTGTATGATGTATGCTTACAGTGTACCAACCAGTGACTGCATGATGCATGCTTACAGTGTACCGACCAATGACTGCATGATGCATGCTTACAGTGTACCAACCCATGACTGCATGATGTATGCTTACAGTGTACCAACCAGTGACTGCATGATGTATGCTTACAGTGTACCAACCAGTGACTGCATGATGCATGCTTACAGTGTACCAACCAATGACTGCATGATGTATGCTTACAGTGTACCAACCAATGAATGTATGATGCATGCTTACTGTGTACCAACCAATGACTGCATGATGCATGCTAACAGTGTACCAACCATTGGCTTGCATGATTACAGTGTACCAACCTGTGACTGCATGATGTATGCTTACAGTGTACCAACCACTGACTGCATGCTGTATCCTTACAGTGTACCAACCAATGACTGCATGATGTATCCTTACAGTGTACCAACCAATGACTGCATGATGCATTCTTACAGTGTACCAACCAGTGACTACATGATGTATCCTTACAGTGTACAACCAATGACTGCATGATGTATGCCTACAGTGTACCTACCACTGACTACATGATGTATCCTTACAGTGTACCAACCACTGATTGCATGATGTATCCTTACAGTGTACCAACCAGTGACTACATGATGTATCCTTACAGTGTACCAACCAGTGGCTGCATGCTTACAGTGTACCAACCAGTGACTACATAATGTATCCTTACAGTGTACCAACCAGTGACTGCATGCTTACAGTGTACCAACCAGTGACTGCATGATGTATGCTTACAGTGTACCAACCAGTGACTGCATGCTTACAGTGTACCAACCACTGACTGCATGATGCATGCTTACAGTGTACCAACCAGTGACTGTATGATGCATGCTTACAGTGTACCAACCAGTGACTGCATGATGCATGCTTACACTGTACCAACCAGTGACTGCATGATGTATGCTTACAGTGTACCAACCAGTGACTGCATGATGTATGCTTACAGTGTACCAACCAGTGACTGCATGCTTACAGTGTACCAACCACTGACTGCATGATGTATGCTTACAGTGTACCAACCAGTGACTGCATGATGCATGCTTACAGTGTACCAACCAGACAATGCATGATGTATGCTTACAGTGTACCAACCAGTGACTGCATGCTTACAGTGTACCAACCACTGATTGCATGATGTATGCTTACAGTGTACCAACCAGTGACTGCATGCTTACAGTGTACCAACCAGTGACTGCATGATGTATGCTTACAGTGTACCAACCACTGACTGCATGATGTATGCTTACAGTGTACCAACCAGTGACTGCATGCTTACAGTGTACCAACCACTGACTGCATGATGTATGCTTACAGTGTACCAACCACTGACTGCATGATGTATGCTTACAGTGTACCAACCAGTGACTGCATTGTGTATGCTTACAATGTACCAACCAATGAATGCATGATGCATGCGTACAGTGTACCAACCAGTGACTGCATGATGCATGCTTACAGTGTACCAACCAGTGACTGTATGATGTATGCTTACAGTGTACCAACCAGTGACTGCATGATGTATGCTTACAGTGTACCAACCAGTGACTGCATGATGTATGCTTACAGTGTACCAACCAGTGATTGCATGATGTATGCTTACAGTGTACCAACTAGTGACTGCATGATGTATGCTTACAGTGTACCAACCAGTGACTGCATGATGTATGCTTACAGTGTACCAACCAGTGACTGCATGATGTATTCTTACAGTGTACCAACCAGTGACTGCATGATGTATGCTTACAGTGTACCAACCAGTGACTGCATGATGTATGCTTACAGTGTACCAACCAGTGACTGCATGATGTATGCTTACAGTGTACCAACCAGTGACTGCATGATGCATGCTTACAGTGTACCAACCAGTGACTGCATGCTTACAGTGTACCAACCAGTGACTGCATGATGTATGCTTACAGTGTACCAACCAGTGACTGCATGATATGCTTACAGTGTACCAACCATGACTGCATGATGTATGCTTACAGTGTACCAACCAGTGACTGCATGCTTACAGTGTACCAACCAGTGACTGCATGATTCATGCTTACAGTGTACCAACCAGTGACTGCATGATGTTGCTACAGTGTACCAACCAGTGACTGCATGATGTATGCTTACAGTGTACCAACCAGATGACTGCATGATGCATGCTTACAGTGTACCAACCAGTGACTGCATGCTTACAGTGTACCAACCAGTGACTGCATGATGCATGCTTACAGTGTACCAACCAGTGACTACATGATGTATCCTTACAGTGTACCAACCATTGACTGCATGCTTACAGTGTACCAACCATTGACTGCATGATGCATGCTTACAGTGTACCAACTAGTGACTACATGCTTACAGTGTACCAACCACTGACTGCATGATGTATGCTTACAGTGTACCAACCAGTGACTGCATGATGCATGCTTACAGTGTACCAACCAGTGACTGCATGATGTATGCTTACAGTGTACCAACCAGTGACTGCATGGTGTATGCTTACAGTGTACCAACCAGTGACTGCATGATGTATGCTTACAGTGTACCAACCAGTGACTGCATGCTTACAGTGTACCAACCAGTGACTGCATGATGTATGCTTACAGTGTACCAACAGTGACTGCATGTGTTGCTTACAGTGTACCAACCAGTGACTGCATGATTTATGCTACAGTGTACAACTATTGACTGCATGGTGTTTACAGTGTACCCCATGACTGCATGATGTATGCTTACGTGTACAACCAGTGACTGTATGATGTATGATTACAGTGTACCAACCAGTGACTGCATGATGTTGCTTACAGTGTACCAACCAGTGACTGCATGATGTATGCTTACAGTGTACCAACCAGTGACTGCATGATGCATGCTTACAGTGTACCAACCAGTGACTGCATGATGCATCCTTACAGTGTACCAACCAGTGACTGCATGATGCATGCTTACAGTGTACCAACTAGTGGCTGCATGCTTACAGTGTACCAACCAGTGACTGCATGATGTATGCTTACAGTGTACGAACCAGTGACTGCATGATGCATGCTTACAGTGTACCAACCACTGACTGCATGATGCATGCTTATAGTGTACCAACCAGTGACTGCATAATGAAAGCTTACAGTGTACCAATCAGTGACTGCATGATGCATGCTTACAGTTTACCAACTAGTGACTGCATGATGTATGCTTACAGTGTACCAACCAGTGACTGCATGATGCATGCTTACAGTGTACCAACCAGTGACTGCATGATGTATGCTTACAGTGTACCAACCAGTGACTGCATGATGCATGCTTACAGTGTACCAATCAGTGACTGCATGATGCATGCTTACAGTGTACCAATCAGTGACTGCATGATGTATGCTTACAGTGTACCAACCAGTGACTGCATGGTGTATGCTTACAGTGTATCAACTAGTGACTGCATGATGTATGCTTACAGTGTACCAACCAGTGACTACATGATGCATACTTACAGTGTACCAACCACTGATTGCATGGTGTATGCTTACAGTGTACCAAATAGTGACTGCATGGTGTATGCTTAAATTGTACCAACCAGTGACTGCATGATGTATGCTTACAGTGTACCAACCAGTGACTGCATGATGTATGCTTACAGTGTACCAACCAATGACTGCATGCTTACAGTGTACCAACCAGTGGCTGCATGATGCATGCTTACAGTGTACCAACCAATGACTGCATGCTTACAGTGTACCAACCAGTGACTGCATGCTTACAGTGTACTAACCAGTGGCTGCATGCTTACAGTGTACCAACCAGTGACTGCATGATGCATGCTTACAGTGTACCAACCAGTGACAGCATGATGTATGTTTACAGTGTACCAACCAGTGACTGCATGATGCATGCTTACAGTGTACCAACCAGTGACCGCATGCTTACAGTGTACCAACCAGTGGCTGCATGCTTACAGTGTACCAACCAGTGACTGCATGATGCATGCTTACAGTGTACCAACCAGTGGCTGCATGCTTACAGTGTACCAACCAGTGGCTGCATGCTTACAGTGTACCAACCAGTGACTGCATGATGCATGCTTACAGTGTACCAACCAGTGACTGCATGATGCATGCTTACAGTGTACCAACCAGTGACTGCATGATGCATGCTTACAGTGTACCAACCAGTGACTGCATGATGCATGCTTACAGTGTACCAATCAGTGACTGCATGATGCATGCTTACAGTGTACCAATCAGTGACTGCATGATGTATGCTTACAGTGTACCAACCAGTGACTGCATGGTGTATGCTTACAGTGTATCAACTAGTGAC
>JABXNX010000768.1:0-14581 GCA_014843695.1 Archivesica marissinica
AAAACTTAAATGACAAAGACAAAATCTTAAATGACAAAGACAAAAACTGAAATGACAATGACAAAAACTGAAACGCTTGTGTCAGAAACTGAAACGCTAGTGTCAAAAACTGAAACGCTAGTGTCAGAAACTGAAACGCTTGTGTCAGAAACTGAAACGCCTGTGTCAGAAACTGAAACGCTAGTGTCAGAAACTGAAACGCTAGTGTCAAAAACTGAAACGGACTCTATGGATAATTACGTGTTTAAGGGTAAAAACTGAAACGTTAGTGTCAAAAACTGAAACGCAAGTGTCAAAAACTGAAACGCTACTGTCCAAAATTGAAACGTTAGATACATAAACTGAAACGCTACGGTGTAATACATGTTCTGACGACATAATGCTATGGTAAGGTCCATGTTTTGTGTTGGAAGATGCGGGACACGATAATTAGTCAGGGAGCTGTTTAACTACGTAAGAATAGACCTTACCAAATCAATTTATTGTTAGACACCAATCCGATACCATCCGTTTTATTGTCGTCTTTACACGCCAGTATGGAATCTACACCAAGAACGAAGATCACTGAGTGGCTATGGATCCTTTTTACGATTGTGACGTGTATTGCCATACCGGCGATTGTTTTAATCTCTTAATTATCAAAATACAGACGATGAAGAGGGAATTTCAAATCAAACAGCCTGTTCGTACACAAAGCAATTTACTTTATCGGGAAATGTGTTCGCTACTATATGTGAGATAGGAGGAACTGTGGTGTTGGATATAAGGCGATTTATTAACGGTACAGCTTCGATCACGGGTATTGGATTGAATCTACAGCAGTGGAACGTGTTAAAAAGATAATGTTACCAGAGTTATAGTGAATTCTTATACTGTATAATATATGTAAATATATATTTTCGTCATAGTTCGTTTGTCTTTTCGTCATAGTTTACCACCACCATCACATCACATCTAAAGGGTGTTGTTCAAGTTCTTACAGAAAAAACATAATACGCTGTATTTGGATGTACTTTTATTTATATGTAACACACATCAAATTTATAATACAAATGACAAAGATAACAATGACAACATTCAATAAACGGTTTAAACATTCATACATAGTTCTGTATTTTAAAATCCATAGGACACTGTATCAAAATCGTCTATTCTTCTTCGTTTTGTGTACACCATTTGGTACTTTTTTCTTCTTCTCTATTGTACAATTTTCTCTTCATTTTGTCTCTACATATTTTCTTCGGATTGGTAACAGTGATGGATTTGTCACTTACCGCTTCAATCACAATATTTTTCACAGATTCAAAATTAATTATACGACGTACTGGGACATGTGATAAACTTATTCCCGAGTCGGGCGTTGATCACCATCACTTTCACGTTCAACGCCGCTTCGAATGCCTCTATATCGTTCAAACTGGATGGACGGTCGGTCGAAACACCCGCCATTTCGCTTAAAGCAACGGCGAGTTGCTTCTGCAGCTTCAGTTTTTTATTACAGAGATTATTATAATAACTTCTTGGAACTTTCTGGTGATGGAGTATTAGTTCCAGGTTACTTTTCCTTCCTCTCCCTTTCGTTATATCTTTCCATTCTTCGGGAGTACATGTATTTAGTTTCGCGCACGCCATCCCGATCGCTCTCGCCATACACAGCTGGTCGTCATTCTCGATGGTGACGATGGATTTCTTTAAGTACAGCGAATTATTCTATCCACGGAGTCTGGTAATGCGTAGCCTGGCTCCGCCTTTAGGTAGGTCTATGGTTCCTATTGAAATCTCGAAACTCTGATCCAAGGATAAGTCTTGTTTGCTATTTAAGACTTTACCTACGGTCTCCATGACGGCTTCGGCGTTCAACTCGTCCCAGGGTCTCAAAGGTACTACGATAGGATCTTGGAGCCCGTCGTGATGGATGACGACCCGACCTAAATCGTTCCCCTCCAAATCGCCCGAGTTCGATCCAGCACGTCGTCTAACATCCGATGTAACCCGTCCCTGACATCGTTGAGCCGTTGACCACGGTGCTGTTCGTTGACCTTGACCTGGTACGTTTTATCCAAGGCCCAATTCTTAGCGTACGTCCTCTCAGACTTTTTTCTTATCGTATACTGTAGACCCCCGGAAGGTGGGGTGTCGGGTTGAGGGTCATCTCCACCCCCTATTTGAGCGATAGGGGGGTCCCAATCGTCCGTCAAACATATACGCTCAGTCTCCTCCATTTCTTTTTGATCCAATAAATAGACTCTAAACGTCTCTTCAGTATCATCGGTGCTCGACGGTGAGGCCTCGGGGGTGGCCATACTTCTAATCATCCCTTCTAACTGGTCAGTGACAAATTCGTCGCCGTACTCCGGATTTAGAAACAGCCGAAACCTCACCCCCGGACATTATTGAAGACCCCACGTGGCGGCGAAGTTCATCACATCGTTTTCGTTGTCGAACGAATTTATAATATAGTTTACCGAATTCAGCTTGAAGGCTTGGTTTCTTGTAAAAGAATGAATCTATAGAGCAGAGATCCTTCTTATATACTACGGTCTCTCGTTTCATCGGTCGGTTATTTTTAGTAACGTACGTCACTATCCTGGATTCTGATTGGTCGATTATAACGTCATTTTATAGAAATGCGTTATTTATAGTAAGGTAGGTAATTGTTACTTATATCAATACGCTCTCCTTGGATAAATAAAAATAGCAATACCGGTTCTAACTAGTTTTCTATTTATAGTAACGTATGCCATTATTATTTATAGCAATACGTTCTGATTGGATGAATATAAACAGCCTGTTCCAACTAGTTTTCTATTTATAGTAACGTAGGTATTTATAGGATAGGTCTATACGTGTCTGGGCATGATTTCGTGACGTCAACGACTGACTGATTCAATATTCCGGAAACTATAAACACGCTCAGTCCTTTGCGACTTAAGTATCGGATGCCAAAGTGTAAGGATAGTTAGGTACCTATACGTATTAAATAATAGAGCATCGCGGCCATCAACATCTTACGATCGAAATGACGATAATAAATATAATCATTTTATCGGTATAATGAGAATGTGTAGAGGGAGGTAATTGTGTACGGACATTAGCTACGTAATTAGAATTAAGGGTAGATACGGACATAAATGGAGCGACACACCCCGAGTCGAATGGACCATTAATAAGAGAGATAGTGTTTTCCCGCCATTTTTATCTTCCGTTTTGAAAATCGCAGGCGCGGAACGTATACTCGTTTAGTAGGATTATCGAAACCCCCGGATAGATAGGACCTATAATAAAGCTTATATAACGAATTGATATCGGTACTTACGCTTTTCGGATCACTACTTCCGGTATGAGGTCGGACCATTAATTGAGTCGCGGATTCGTCATTGTCTCTTCGAGATCTTTCCGACGATACCAAACACGGCCAGTATCCTCGAAAGTTCATTTTTCTTCAAACTTATTTACGATTAAAGGGACACAATCAGTATTATAGATATATCGAATAATGATAGACCAAAATGAAGGGTAGCGTCGGACTCGTGACGACGATACGCGTATATTAGAACTAACGTATAGTTACGTTACTTACGTTTAAATATTTTTTCATTTTCATTGTTGGACATTAAGGATATATAAAATCTTTAAACCTCTATATCTCGAAAACTACTCGTCGTATAAATAAAGGAAAGATATTGTCGGATCGGTCTCGCCGAGCTACGTCGAATTATACAGATTTATACGCTGTAACGCCGAGTCGAAAAATTGATGACTTCAGATTCGTAGGCCAAATCTTTTAGCTCCATTATAAACAGCATAGATCGTGCTCATACGCGGCGCTACCCCTATATCTAATAATCGAATTATGGATATCCATATAAATACTGATGTGCAGGCCCGGGCCTTTTGGCCTAATGGCAGCTACGCGCCTGTATGCTTCTGGAATTGGAACGTATTACACTATCCTGCAACAAAAATGAATTAACGAATGCACTTTTAGAGGCGTCACCCCAATTAACAAGGGGGTCGATGATAAATAAATACGGAAGGCTAACAGAAGAGCATATTTTATTGGAAAGCAACATTTTCCTGTTTCATATAGCGACCACACAGTTGTCACACCAGTCTGGACGTATACATTCATAATGTTCGAACCCTAATCTCCGAGCTACGTCGTCTATCAAATAACGCATTTTTTCCAGCCGCTATTGCCATAAAATAGGCTTCGCAGCAATGCATGACACTGATAGGTGTATTATGATACCAACATTGACTATTAGCAAGGTGAGACATACGCATGTCGCAACCCTACAACGGATATGTACAACTCTAATAAAGGATGCGCAATGTAACACCGATCACGTGATTATCATTATCGCACTGAACCGGGGATGTAATTAGTTTATACAAATTTATGTTAGCACGATCGCGAAACAACTATTTGACATTTAACATTTCTTAATTACATTTACGGATTTCCGCGTCGATTTGTAGTAATTCGTAATTAATTACCCGTCTTACCTTTAGCTTTTAACGGCTGGCATTGACAGGTGAAAGCAACCGTGATATGTAAACGTATTAATTACTTCAATTTGTTTAGAATCATGAAACAATTGGACTCGAGCTATTTAGAATTACCTGTGTCAGTTTTGGTTAGAAATTTCTCTCGCATTCCTATATAAATTGTTAAGATTATTTGAGACATAAAATATTATGTTAATGATTTTCTACCTTTAGTGAGAAGCTCCTCTATATATATAATTCCAAGTATTCAAAGATATTTAGATATGACCCCCTGGGTTTTCGAGATATGTAGCACCGTTCATGTACTATGGGAGTCATTCCAATGTGTTGAGCAGACAACTAGTATGCGTCATACGAAACGATAGGATTTATTCGGAGATATACGCAACAAACCTGTATTGCCATCAGAAGGGTTTTATAATTTGAACACCGAGTATTAGACATTTATATTAATCGTTCCATCCCGCGTCTCATATTCCTTGATATACGAATATGTTGGATGGATAATATTATTTTATTACAAAATTATATTTGCTCGATCGCTAAACAAGTTCTTACAACTTATATTAATCGCTCTGGATATCTCATTCCTGGTGGAATCCATCGCCCTCTAAAACGTACATTACGGACTATTAATAATTTATCGCGTTTTTATGGAATTATACGTAACGAGATAAGATATATATTATTCATTTTCGCTAAAGTACATAGGTTAAGTTTGTATATAGCGTATAAATGTACTTTCCAGCGTTTCGTAGTATAGCGGGAAAGTATTGTCTTCCAGATACGGTCAGTTTGACTGACGCATAAGGTGACATAGGTATTGATCAATGATATAGCTGGGTACTTTTTTGTGGTATGTTCAGCCAATCAGAGGGGACTGAGTAAAACATATCAAGAGAGAAGAGGGAATCTAATCAGTTCTAGCGAGCACTTCAGATGGATTGCATCAACTCGACTTCATTAAAAATTGAGTTTTATATAAAACTTAATTTTTAATGAAGACATTTGTTGTCAGTTTATGACTTTCCATGAAGAAATTCAATTCATAGATGACAACTAATATTAATACGAAGAAATCTACTCCTAAAACGCATATTTAATATGCAGCATGGTAGTGTTTGAAATATTTATTAACAATGAGGTTCATAGATTAGTCATGTACACTGACATTTATCATTGAAGTTGGGATAACTTGGTAGAATAATTGATCTATTTGTACACGTTTGTCAAGAAAGTTTCATGTCATTACATATTTGAATCTCCGGTACATATGTGTATTGAATGAAATAAGTTTATGATAATATTTAGATAATATGTCTATTGCAAAGAAATAAACGGTTCTAGCAGTACTTTACATTATTTAAGGTAAATTTGAGTAAGAATACGTTTTGTAAACATTTTAATGGACAATTAATCAAAGATATGTTCAGAATGTTATCAATAAAATATATGAAGCGCCCACGAGGTACACTGGATACAGTTTTCCAGAGTTTTTTTACTTGGTCATTAATGTATTTTTTATCTCTGGTTTTTAACCTGGTCCAGTGTATCTCGATATGTGTCAAGGTTATGTTTCATGTATTTAACTAAAAACCGGTATACTGTACATTGTATGTAGTACAGCCAAAGAAATTTAAAAACATGTTTGTTGGGCATACTGTATAATTATGCAACTTGTTTGTTGTGCATACTGTATATGTACCTGGTTTGACAATGACTAAACTAACAGTATTAGTTACTATTTCTGTTGAAATAAAATAAAAGGTTCTAACAATAGTGCACGCTACAGGCCAAACATATTTATAATTTGTTTGTTTTGGATATTGAAAGGTATAACGAGGTATAGACTGTATTGAGGTCTGTGCAATGTGATCGGGTTTTGTCTGTGGAATGCATCAAGTAGGGATGCAGTTTATGAAAACTGAGTTAATGGAAGACTTATGATTTCTTACACGATAAAAACGTACGCCGAGTTTGAATAATATAATGAACTTATCCGTTGACAGCATGGTTGAAGTTTGAGGCCTAAGTCCGTTCTAATCGGTCTATATTTATAGAAGCGTTCGTAATCGTTATTTATGGATCGGTTCGTAGTCGTTATTTATAGCAACGTCAGCGCTCGCTATTTATAGAGCGGTTCGTGTCTCGAGACAGAACGAACGTATTTAAAGATTATTTTACGTCATGGTCATATAAGGTCATCCAAAATGGACGCCGCGTAGAGACTTGTTACTAGATCGTCCGAGATGGACATACGCCTTCGTACACAGAGCTCGGTAGTTGCCCGATACGTCATCAATAGACTCTATAGTGATGCGTATAACAAAAAAAGCAAAGAGACGGGTTTACTAAAAAAGCAAAGAGACGGGTATACTACTGGTAGTCATAATACAATTATCTGAATATTTGGTATATAACTTAATCTCTAGAATTGAGGAGAAGAATTATATTAGACTCTGACTTTTATTCTAATCCTTTTTCTGTATTTTGATTATGTGTGATGTATGCATTGTTCAATATGTATTATGTTGGGAAATAAAATATGTTTAAACTAATCTCTATAATATGAAAGTCTGCACAAGTAAATGTATCATTTTAACATAAAACATGAAAATATTTTAAATCTCCAATGTGCACACTATTTATGAATAAGACAATGCGGATATGTCACCACACGGCAAGACACGTGCCTAACAGCAGATAGTTCAACATATATTAACCCTTTCAACACCACAGACATCTAAATGGGCTTACAAAAAAGTGTAGATCCAGATGAGCCGGCTCGTGACGAGCCGTCTCATCAGGATCTGCACTTTTTGCAAGTAGTATTACTAATTTTAGACAAAATTACCCATCTTGATAAATGAACTGGTCCGAATGTAATTTTCTTATTCATTTATTGGTCTAAGAATATCCTGGACCAGTCCATGTCAGTTACTTGGTGTTGACAGAATTAATGTCTTTTTGCTTTCCAATTAATGATAGCATTTTCTCATTGAGTGAAAACTTCACCTTCCACTGTTTTCAAACAGTGAAAGATGACATTTCCCCTGTCACTGCGGTTGTGGATGTGCGGTGGTGTATTGTAGAGAAATGAGGCAGTTAAAATGAATTAAATTTGAAACAACTATTATATTAGCCAACATCATTGGAAATCATAAAAGAAAAAGAAGATTTGTGTTTATTAGTGTAAGATAGGATAGGATCTCGTGACTAACCCCACTCGTTGAAATAGAAATTTCGGTGATCACTCGATGAAATGAAAGTACTTTCTTACACTAATAAACATAAATATCCTCTATATAAACTAGTTTTGAACCAAAATATTAAATTTGAAAAAATATTTCTGAAAATAATATACTAATAATAATAGACACGTATCGGACCTCTTATTTAAGGTTCGATCCCCCGTCTGACCCTAATAAAATTAACAGTCTTTCTGATGGGACGTTAAACCGATGTCTCGTGTCGGTGCTTTATACCGTGCACGTAAAAGAACCAGAGGAGACTCTGGAATGGGTCTCTGTCTGTATCATTGCACTATCCTCCAAAATCTAAAATGACTAATCTCTTCAGGATGCGTCGCTCATATGGGCAACCTGGTAGCGACGATAAATAAACGTAAAACACACACAGAAAATATTTCCACAGAAACTGATACGGTTTATGAGCAATTCAGGTAGCTATTCGAATTTAAAAAATCTACAACTAACAAGAAAACTAGTTTCTATATACAGATGTCCCGGAAACAGTGCAGTGGTAAATGTATCTACATGCATTCCTCTACAATTTGCTTTCTGTGGATTCCAATCCTTGCACAAAATAAATTTTAAACTCTACCTTTGAAAGGGGAAATCAAGATATACTTTAAGATAAGTAAAAGTGTTTACAACACGAATTCCGTAAACCAGTAGTGACATTCTCCATTGCCTCCTCGGCATATGGCAGGACATCGACAGCTTAAATGAGAAATTTTGCCCCGAATTATTTATATTACATGTGATTATAATTGAAAACAATAATCACTAAATTATGAAAAGCATCAGCTAGTGCTCGTCAGTCGTGTATGCTTCCGAGTTGTCCCTCTCGGAGGCATTATCTGTTCCTTCATCATTCGTGTCGACCTGTAATTCAACGTTCTCCTGTTCATGTTCTATAGCAATAGCGTGTTCCAAATTCAATTAATAAAAAAGATTCGTCAAATTGTACTGTGATGTTACATTAGAGTCCGTGGACATCTCTCCTATTGAAGGGGCATGACATATTATACACAGACGAATAATTATTTCCCCTACTGTGCTAATCGTAAATCTTGATAGAAGTCGTGATAGCGCAGTGTATACGCGTTCGCTTCAGGTGCGAACGGTCCGGAGTTCCAGCCCCACTGGAGCTGTTACGATTGTGTCCTTAGGCACGGCATTTAAATTCCACGTTGCCTCTTCTCTCCCTCGTGGCGATGGATTCAATCAGGAATGAGGTCTCGAGAGTGATTAGTATAAGTTATAAGAACTTGTTTCGCAATCGAGCTAAAACAAATTTGAATAAGCTAATCGTAAATCTTCTTAAATCTTTTTATGTTGGTATTGTTAGTTTTTTTGGTTCTAAATTCTTGTTAACTATATTTTGCTAATTTTCTTCTTCATTTCCCCTTTATATTAGTAATCATCAATTTTAGTATTTGCACAACTCATATATTCAGTGACTTTGTTTGTTGCAATCTAGTATTTTGGGGAGAACCGTCATTAATGTTGTTAAAACTTGTGGCCCAACCCATTTGCTTCAACATTTATTGACAATTCTTGTGCACAACAATGATATAAATCGTATATACTATGCATAATTATACAAGTGTGTTAATTTGTTTTGTTCTGTACATTGTATATAATAAAAAATTATAGAATGAATGCAATACAATGATTAAACTAATCGTAAATGAATCCATCCTGGACACAGTACTAATAGCTTCTCACAAACACGTGGTGACTTTTACAGATGGATCTGTAGTCCAGTGGTAACACGCTGGACTGGTAATCCAGGGATCGCAGGTTCGATCCCCCCGTCTGACCCTAATAAAATTAACTGTCTTTCAGATGGGACGTTAAACCGAGGTCTCGTGTCGGTGCTTTACACCGTGCACGTAAAAGAACCAGAGGAGACTCTGGAATGGGTCTCTGTCTGTATCATGCACTATACTCCAAAATCTAAAATGACTAATCTCTTCAGGAGGCGTCGCTCATATGGGCAACCGGTAGCGACTATAAATAAACGTAAAACACACGTGGTGACTTAGCATAGACTTATGTAGACGCGTTAATGATTTAGGTACGGGGTTCAGTTCCGCCTGTCCATGTGCAGTAAATGTATCTCCGATTAGTATTCTCACTTCTCATCAATACAACCGGGTTAGATCCCTGGCCTGGGAAATTTTATCAGATTGTAGTTACTTCCAACAGTTTGATTTCCTTTTATAAAAAAGACCACATAAAAAATGTATACGATTTAATCAGCGCTCGAGAGAGACACAGAGAGAGAGACAGAGAGAGACAGAGGGAGAGAGAGAGATAGAGAGAGAGACAGAGAGAGAGAGACAGACAGAGAGACAGAGATATCAATAAACAAGCTGTTCGAAATAAAATATAATGTTATTTGGACGTGAAACAAATACTATGGTGCTCTGTTGAATGTTTTCTGTTTTAGTGTCTACATACAAGAGTACAAGCGTACTAATTAAATGTAACCCCGCTGTATGCGAGACTCTGGTTACTCTGTGGAGCTATTAGTGACCATGATGGTCGATGCTGCTGCTAATCTAATATCAAGATAACAATGTCGCTTTATGGGTTTCAGGAGAGCGATAAATGTGCATCTGTGCTTATATACTAGAGACATAGAAAACGTACACCTACATTGTATACTAGAGACATAGAAAACGCACACCGACATTGTATACTAGAGGACATAGAAAACGCACACCTACATTGTATACTAGAGGACATAGAAAACGCACACCTACAGTATATACTAGAGGACATAGAAAACGCACACCTACATTGTATACTAGAGACATAGAAAACGCACACCGACATTGTATACTAGAGGACATAGAAAACGCACACCTACATTATATACTAGAGGACATAGAAAACGCTCACCGACATTATATACTAGAGGACATAGAAAACGCACACCTATATTGTATACTAGAGGACATAGAAAACGCACACCTACATTATATACTAGAGGACATAGAAAACGCACACCTACATTATATACTAGAGGACATAGAAAACGCACACCTACATTATATACTAGAGGACATAGAAAACGCACACCTACATTGTATACTAGAGGACATAGAAAACGCACACCTACATTATATACTAGAGGACATAGACAACGCACACCTACATTATATACTAGAGGACATAGAAAACGCACACCTACATTGTATACTAGAGGACATAGAAAACGCACACCTACATTGTATACTAGAGGACATAGAAAACGCACACCTACATTATATACTAGAGGACATAGAAAACGCACACCTACATTATATACTAGAGGACATAGAAATCGCACACCTACATTATATACTAGAGGACATAGAAAACGCACACCTACATTATATACTAGAGGACATAGAAAACGCACACCTACATTATATACTAGAGGACATAGAAAACGCACACCTACATTATATACTAGAGGACATAGAAAACGCACACCTACATTATATACTAGAGGACATAGAAAACGCACACCTACATTATATACTAGAGGACATAGAAAACGCACACCTACATTATATACTAGAGGACATAGAAAACGCACACCTACATTATATACTAGAGGACATAGAAAACGCACACCTACATTATATACTAGAGGACATAGAAAACGCACACCTACATTATATACTAGAGGACATAGAAAACGCACACCTACATTATATACTAGAGGACATAGAAAACGCACACCTACATTATATACTAGAGGACATAGAAAACGCACACCTACATTATATACTAGAGGACATAGAAAACGCACACCTACATTATATAC
This sequence comes from Archivesica marissinica, assembly GCA_014843695.1. NCBI lineage: Eukaryota > Metazoa > Mollusca > Bivalvia > Venerida > Vesicomyidae > Archivesica > Archivesica marissinica. The sequence continues at coordinate 11,581 of JABXNX010000768.1, forward strand.
TAGAGGACATAGAAAACGCACACCTACATTATATACTAGAGGACATAGAAAACGCACACCTACATTATATACTAGAGGACATAGAAAACGCACACCTACATTATATACTAGAGGACATAGAAAACGCACACCTACATTATATACTAGAGGACATAGAAAACGCACACCTACATTATATACTAGAGGACATAGAAAACGCACACCTACATTATATACTAGAGGACATAGAAAACGCACACCTACATTATATACTAGAGGACATAGAAAACGCACACCTACATTATATACTAGAGGACATAGAAAACGCACACCTACATTATATACTAGAGGACATAGAAAACGCACACCTACATTATATACTAGAGGACATAGAAAACGCACACCTACATTGTATACTAGAGGACATAGAAAACGCACACCTACATTATATACTAGAGGACATAGAAAACGCACACCTACATTATATACCAGAGGACATAGAAAACGCACACCTACATTATATACTAGAGGACATAGAAAACGCACACCTACATTATATACTAGAGGACATAGAAAACGCTCACCTACATTATATACTAGAGGACATAGAAAACGCACACCTACATTATATACTAGAGGACATAGAAAACGCACACCTACATTATATACTAGAGGACATAGAAAACGCACACCTACATTATATACTAGAGGACATAGAAAACGCACACCTACATTATATACTAGAGGACATAGAAAACGCACACCTACATTATATACTAGAGGACATAGAAAACGCACACCTACATTATATACTAGAGGACATAGAAAACGCACACCTACATTATATACTAGAGGACATAGAAAACGCACACCTACATTATATACTAGAGGACATAGAAAACGCACACCTACATTATATACTAGAGGACATAGAAAACGCACACCTACATTATATACTAGAGGACATAGAAAACGCACACCTACATTATATACTAGAGGACATAGAAAACGCACACCTACATTATATACTAGAGGACATAGAAAACGCACACCTACATTATATACTAGAGGACATAGAAAACGCACACCTACATTGTATACTAGAGGACATAGAAAACGCACACCTACATTGTATACTAGAGGACATAGAAAACGCTCACCGACATTGTATACTAGCGGACATAGAAAACGCTCACCGACATTGTATACTAGAGGACATAGAAAACACTCACCGACATTGTATACTAGAGGACATAGAAAACGCTCACCTACATTGTATACTAGAGGACATAAGAAAACGCTCACCTACATTGTATACTAGAGGACATAAGAAAACGCTCACCGACATTGTATACTAGAGGACATAGAAAACGCTCACCTACATTGTATACTAGAGGACATAGAAAACGCTCACCTACATTATATACTAGAGGACATAGAAAACGCACACCTACATTATATACTAAAGGACATAGAAAACGCACACCTACATAATATGATTATTATTACATGAAAACGAAATACGAAGGATTCCATCATAGATATATCACATCTTTATTACAAAACACAAACCGAACAACTAAAAATATTCCAAAATGTTTAAAACTATGTATTTATATAGTGATTGTTTTTCATGTAAAATCACACTTATCCGAAGTGTGCGTTTTCTATGTCCTCTAGAATAAGTATTACTAATATATCCATATGATTGTGGTCCCCCCCCCATCACGTTATTCTTTGAATACACGGCCGTAGAATTTATAAACTGAAATACAGGGTCGTAGAGAAGAGGTTATTTATTTGCTAGGATAATTATGAGGTCAATTATGAATATAAAATAATGAAACGAAAACATAAATAGGCTATCAAATAATGTATGTATAATTATAATTGTTTTTAAATCACATGTAACTATAAAATAAATTATAAATTCATTTGATCATAGTTGACCAATTTGCAGTCAATGACATTTCGACCTCTGTTAGAGTTACCGGATAAATTCCATTGTGTTGATTTGTGTACTGCCTTGGTTTCAGTGAATTTCTGTTTCATGTTTAAGCTTAAGCTTAATTACTTTTACAGCGAATGCGAACCGAGCTTCAACATCTTATATTAACCACTCTCGTTGACGTGGATGTAAGCGTAATGCGGTTATTCGTGTGTGAGGAAACCGTAGTTACGCGGAGAAAACCTCCTGGCCGATCATGCAGCCACCGTATCTCACAGACGTCCTGGTCCGAAGATCGAACCTTTGTTTTGTTGCCCAGTGGTGTTCTGGTTTTCTGCTTAAGTGTACATGTGCATGGTTGATGTTTTGTTAACGAGGGTTGATCCAGAAATACCCTGACAATGATTGCTACTCATTCATGACAAATAATAATTATGTTTTTATTTTATTTCAGTATTACAAATTATATTACGCATATATGGACCAAATATTTAGAAGTAGCAATCATTTTCCGGGTATTTCTGGATCAACCCTCCCTCGTACAAGTGTGGCGTCCGTGGTTCAATGGTAGAGCGTCGGATTTGGAATCGAACGGTCCGGGTTCGGTACTCAGTCAGGCCACGTATGTAGTGTCATTGAGCAAGGCACCTCCACACATTGCTTAGTACTGGGTAACCGCTATGGTCGGCTAAGCCTGCCCAGGAAAACATGTCTAGGTCCCCCCCAAGGGGTTTGACATTAATGGAGCACGCACGCACGCACGCACGCACGCACGCACGCACGCACGCACGCACGCACGCACGCACGCACGCACGCACGCACGCACGCACGCACGCACGCACGCACGCACGCACGCACGCACGCACGCACGCACGCACGCACGCACGCACGCACGCACGCACGCACGCACGCACGCACGCACGCACGCACGCACGCACGCACGCACGCACGCACGCACGCACGCACGCACGCACGCACGCACGCACGCACGCACGCACGCACGCACGCACGCACGCACGCACGCACGCACGCACGCACGCACGCACGCACGCACGCACGCACGCACGCACGCAC
>JABXNX010000769.1:0-14579 GCA_014843695.1 Archivesica marissinica
TTCTATAGTCCAGTATACAGACTAGGTTTATTATGTAAGTTCTATAGTCCAGTATACAGACTAGGTTTATTATGTAAGTTCTATAGTCCAGTATACAGACTAGGTTTATTATGTAAGTTCTATAGTCCAGTATACAGACTAGGTTTATTATGTAAGTTCTATAGTCCAGTATACAGACTAGGTTTATTATGTAAGTTCTATAGTCCAGTATACAGACTAGGTTTATTATGTAAGTTCTATAGTCCAGTATACAGACTAGGTTTATTATGTAAATTCATAGCGTTCATAGTGTACGGACTAGGATTATACTATAGTCTAGTATATCGACTTCGATAATCAGTAACTTTATTCAGACATACAATGCAACATGTCATATCATATCTTAATTTACAAAGCAACAAAGAATTGTACAAAACCAAATATGATTATTAGCACGAACAAGCGACATTGCTACAGTAGATCCTTCTGAAAACATAAGGATTGTATTTTTTATATATATATATATATATATATATATATATATCAATAAACGATGTTGTTCTGAGAAAGAGAAAATGTCTCACCTTGCAAAGTTCTTCTACAAGTGAATTACCAGCAACAACCTCAGTTTTAATGTTGCTAATGTTGATTCCTTCCATGACCATCGTGTGCACCTCAATTGGTGCCTCGACAGTTGTCATTGGAGACAGGGCTGGGTTGTTTTCCAAGGAAGGCGGAGTTGGGTACATCCTAGCTAATTCTGACGGAGCTAAATTAAACCAAACAAAAGTAGATGTTATTGATTAGTATAAACACGTACGAAATGATAGTCATGTCATCCCCATTGTTGTTCGTCGCCACAATTCTTCATATTGCGAACCAAACAAATTTTTGTTTTTGGATTTAGAGGTAAAACAAACAACTATGGTCATATTATATGGTTGAGGATGCCATATATGTTGTGGAGGATTCCATATATGTTGTGGAGTATGCCATATATGTTGTTGAGGATGCCATATATGTTGTTGAGGATGCCATATATGTGGTGGAGGATGCCATATATGTGGTGTAGGATGTCATATACATGGTGGAGGATGGCCTATGTATGGTGGAGGATGACATATATGTGGAGGAGGATGTCATATACATGGTGGAGGATGTCATATACATGGTGGAGGATGCCATATATGTGGTGGAGGATGACCTATGTATGGTGGAGGATGACATATATGTGGAGGAGGGTGCCATATATGTTGTGGAGGATGACATATATGTGGAGGAGGGTGCCATATATGTTGTGGAGGCTGACATATATGTAGTGGAGGATGACGCATAGGTTGTGGGGGATGACATAGACATGGTGGAGGATACCACATATGTTGTGGAGGATGCCATATATGTGGTGGAGGATGCCATATATGTTGTGGAGGATGACATATACATGGGAGGATGACATCAGTTGCAATTCAGGCATTGTTTTTGTTCCTGGCACAAGCAGAAACCCAAGTAGAACCAACAACCTTTCTCAAGACAGTTGGATAGCTTTATGCATGTGTGTTTTACGTTTATTTATCATCGCTACCGGTTGTCCATATAAGCGACGCCTCCTGAAGAGATTAGTCATTTTAGATTTTGGAGGATAGTGCAATGATACAGATAGAGACACATTCAAGAGTCTCCTCTGGTTCTTTTACGTGCACGGTGTAAAGCACCGACACGAGACCTCGGTTTAACGTTCCATCTGGACTACAGACCCGTCTTGAATAAAGCTGGTGCCAGTAGTGCTTGTAATCTAAACAGTGAGGAGAAGTTATTGTTAGGATGTGACGTTTATCACACGACAACACAACCAATTATATATTTACAACATAAAAATGAATGCAGAAATGAATCTAGAACAAACATTATATTCTCCGTTAAATGATACATACCTATGACTTCCATTGCATCTACAGGTCCTGTATTGGGAAGCTTGGTAGTTTTCATATCTTCAACACTTTTTGGCGGGCTGTGCTGGACAAACTGTTAACAAAAAATTTTTTTTTATACATTTCGCCCCCCCCATTATTTCAACTATTATAGCATTTATATCTGTAGCCCAGACAGAGTAGTTCCTTTGTATATTATTTGATGTCTTATCTGAGAACAGTTTCAAGATTCCATTAAACTAGACGAGCCCATTTAAAGATCTATGTCGACAGAATAATTGGACAGTCTTCTTGGCACACCTGGGTCCGTGACAGGGTGGGGATACAAGCATAAATGTGGCTAAATAGGAGCCATTTATCAATAGCTTGTCCACCTCCGTGGTCGAGTGGTTACGGTCGCTGACTTGTATATCACTGTAACCAATCATCACCGATTGTCACATCATGGGGTCGAGCCCCACGCTTAGACCATGTCTCTTTATATGATAAAGTTGGCAGTTTCTTATGGAGGTTGTTGCACCCGCTGTCCAGGAAATGTCGTGTTAGGTAAACTGCCCGTTGCTCAAATGGGCGTGTTGCCTGATGCTTATATACCCCCGCCGCCAGCGAACCATGTGGGCGAGGCGAGCAAGCTTCTTGTCAAGTAGGGTTGGGACTTTTAAACCCAGGCTATATTACCAGCATCGGTGTGGAATCCTACCAAGGACCATGTTAAGAGAAAGTGAAAAACCCCGTCATTTCCCAGCCCTGTGGGCACAACTGGTGCACTAACTTTGTAGAAGTACATATTATATATATACCCACTACCTAATATGGGATATTTACTCACTATGTCATCAATATGGAATATTTACTCACTATGTCATCAATATGAAATATTTACTCACTATGTCATCATTCGAGTCAGAATCCGAAGCAAACATGTTATCCAGGTCGCCCAACTGTGGCTTTAAATCTGCTTCTCGTGTCAGACTGCCGCCCATCTGTGTACCCGGTGTGGTTGGAGGGGAAGTTATAGAGCTGAATTCTGCATTACAAACAGAGTATCTTAGGCTAATGTTATTATTTTAAATAGTTACGTTTACATTTAGTATCTACAAACTGAAACATTGACGCATTCAGAACTATAGGTTATTTTGGCTCGATCAGTAACGACTGCAGCAGCCGCAAACTAAATAATGGGGGGGGGGGGACATTTGGGTAGCTAGTATGTAGCTGTGTCAGTCAAACAATTTATGGATAGCCAGCTGTATTGCCAATTTTAATGTTGGGTGTCACATGACATGGCAAGGTTCATCCGGTTCTTCTAATATTTTTCCAAAACACGAAATTACAGGGAACCTTCCGTAAACAGTAAAGAGGTAACCATATAAGCAAGTTGCTTTCTCCTCAATCCTACATGTATTTTCTTATTGTGATCATTATACTATGTATATTCATTGAAATACACACGTTATTCCACCTACCTACAGACACTGGCTATCCTGCCTACCTACAGACACAAGTTATCCCGCCTACCTACAGACACTGGTTATCCTGCCTACCTACAGACACTGGTTATCCTGCCTACCTACATACACTGGTTATCCCGCCTACCTACATACACTGGCTATCCTGCCTACCTACATACACTGGCTATCCTGCCTACCTACAGACACTGGCTATCCCACCTACCTACATACACTGGTTATCCTGCCTACCTACAGACACTGGCTATCCCACCTACCTATATACACTGGTTATCCCACCTACCTATATACACTGGTTATCCTGCCTACCTATATACACTGGTTATCCCGCCTACCTACATACACAGGTTATCCCGCCTACCTACAGGCACTGGTTATCCTGCCTACCTACATACACTGGTTATCCTGCCTACCTATATACACTGGTTATCCTGCCTACCTACATACACTGGTTATCCCGCCTACCTACATACACAGGTTATCCCGGCTACCTACAGACACAGGTTATCCTGCCTACCTACATACACTGGTTATCCCACCTACCTACAGACACTGGTTATCCTGCCTACCTACATACACTGGTTATCCCGCCTACCTACATACACTGGCTATCCTGCCTACCTACATACACTGGCTATCCTGCCTACCTACAGACAATGGCTATCCTGCCTACATACAGAAACAAGTTATCCCGCCTAACTACAGACACTGGTTATCCTGCCTACCTACATACACTGGATATCCTGCCAACCTACATACACTGGATCCCACCTACCTACATACACAGGTTATCCTGCCTACCTACATACACGGTTATCCCGCCTACCTACATACACGGTTATCCGCCTACCTACATACACGGCTATCCTGCATACCTACATACAATGGTAATCCTGCCTACCTACATACACTGGTTATCCTGCCTACCTACATACACTGGTTATCCTGCCTACCTACATACACAGGTTATCCTGCCTACCTACATACACTGGTTATCCCGCCTACCTACATACACTGGTTATCCTGCCTACCTACATACACTGGTTATCCTGCCTACCTACATACATTGGTTATCCTGCCTACCTACATACACTGGTTATCCTGCCTACCTACATACACAAGTTATCCCGCCTACCTACAGACACTGGTTATCCCACCTCCCTACATACACAGGTTATCCCGCCTACCTACATACACTGGTTATCCCGCCTACCTACATACACTGGTTATCCCGCCTACCTACATACACTGGTTATCCCACCTACCTACATACACTGGTTATCCTGCCTACCTACAGACACTGGTTATCCTGCCTACCTACAGACACTGGTTATCCTGCCTACCTACATACACTGGCTATCCTGCCTACCTACATACACTGGCTATCCTGCCTACCTACAGACACTGGCTATCCTGCCTACCTACAGGCACTGGTTATCCCACCTACCTACAGACACTGGTTATCCTGCCTACCTACATACACTGGTTATCCTGCCTACCTACAGACACAGGTTATCCTGCCTACCTACAGACACAGGTTATCCCACCTACCTACATACACAGGTTATCCTGCCTACCTACATACACTGGTTATCCCACCTACCTACATACACTGGTTATCCCGCCTACCTACATACACAGGTTATCCCACCTACCTACAGACACAGGTTATCCTGCCTACCTACATACACTGGTTATCCTGCCTACCTACATACACTGGTTATCCTGCCTACCTACATACACTGGTTATCCCACCTACCTACATACACTGGTTATCCTGCCTACCTACAGACACTGGTTATCCTGCCTACCTACAGACACTGGTTATCCCGGCTACCTACAGACACAGGCTATCCTGCCTACCTACATACACTGGTTATCCCGGCTACCTACAGACACAGGTTATCCCGGCTACCTACAGACACTGGTTATCCCGGCTACCTACAGACACAGGTTATCCTGCCTACCTACATACACTGGTTATCCCGGCTACCTACAGACACAGGCTATCCTGCCTACCTACATAAACTGGTTATCCCACCTACCTACAGACACTGGATATCCCACCTACCTACAGACACTGGTTATCCTGCCTACCTACAGACACTGGTTATCCCACCTACCTACAGACACTGGTTATCCTGCCTACCTACAGACACTGGTTATCCTGCCTACCTACATACACTGGTTATCTCACCTACCTACAGACACTCCCGCCTACCTATTACGTTGTTATCCTTGGATTACAGAACGGTTATCACCTACAGACACTGGTTATCCCGCTACCTACTACATGGTTAGTTCCAAATACCTTGCCCCAGATTAACAAACATAGTCATGTTTCCCACCTACAAACTACACCCTACCAATCAATAATATAATTATTTCGGCAAAATACTATATATATCAGTGTAAGATGTCTTCTGTCTTTCCAGACCTTCATATTTTTAAGAGACATATATCCAACCTAGTAAAGGTAGAAAAATACAACGCCATAAAAACATTGAACTTGGATAAATTTTCAAAATCATGGGGAACATTTGCAACACTTTATCCTGACATCCTAATAAAATTGTTAACCTCCTACTACAGTAGTTATCCCACCCTACATACTTTTTATATTCACCTAACAAGCCCAACATTTTCCCGTACATAACTTAAAGAAAAACAACCATGCTGACTGCTTTGCTTCTTTCTTTTTTTTCACAAAACAACAAAAAGCACAGTAATACTCATTGTCTTGTTTGGATGGATAACTGTACAGTATTTGTTATTTGGAACAGTTACTTCCCTTACATTACGGTTTGTTAATGCCTATATACAATATGTACAATTAACCTTGTACTATATATGTATGCTTCTGTGTTACTGTTTAATAAAATGAATTACAAAAAATATATATATATAGTTACACCTGATGGTAGTTAGTTACAGACGGATCTGTAGTCCAGTGGTAACACGCTGGACTTGTAATCCAGGGATCGCAGGTTCGATCCCCCGTCTGAACCTAATACAATTATCAGTCTTTCAGATGAGACATTAAACCGAGGTCTCGTGTCAGTGTTGTACACCGTGCACGTACAATAACCAGAGGAGACTCTGGAATGGGTCTCTGACTGCATCATTACACTATCCTCCAAAAATCTAAAGTGACTAATCTCTTCAGGAGGCGTCGCTCATATGGGCAACCGGTAGCGACGATAAATAAACGTAAAACACACGGTAGTTAGTTACAATGCCTTACTTAGAACGACACACCACACACTATATATATATATAAGTGCAGACTGACACGTTGTTTTAACAATAACAATACTTTATTTATCAAGAGAACTCATCTGTACAATGAAGTCAATCTACGACGAGACTCTCAACAAATTAAAACATGAAATACAATGCAGCATGTTTGTAAATACTTAATGGTAATCAATACTATAGACATGGCATGCAGTTGTTCGATGGCACATTTACAATTGTCTATAATTGAAGATATTAGTTATTTTAGATTTTGGAGGATAGTGCATGATACAGACAGAGACCCATTCCAGAATCTCCTCTGGTTCTTTTACGTGCACGGTGTAAAGCACCGACACGAGACCTCGGTTTAACGTCCCATCTGAAAGACTGTTAATTTTATTATGGTCAGACGGGGGATCGAACCTGCGATCCCTGGATTACCAGTCCAGCGTGTTACCACTGGACTACATATCCGTCTGTGTCATGTCCTGTAATCCTGTATTGCGCTACGTATATTTGTATGCAGATAATTGACAACAAACACAGTGGAAACCACACTGACTACAATGGCGCTAGCCAGTTCTGCAAACACAGTGTAAACCACACTGACTACAATGGTGCTAGCCAGTTCTGCAAACACAGTGGAAACCACACTGACTACAATGGTGCTAGCCAGTTCTGCACACACAGTGGAAACCACACTGACTACAATGGTGCTAGCCAGTTCTGCAACCGAAATACATGAGAAGTTCCCAAGATTAGAGCTTGGTCGGCACATCATCATAAAATAAAGTCACAAAATCATCAAGAAATAAACTCACATCAGCATCATCAAGAAATAAACTCAACTCACCACCGAGAAATAAACGTATCATCATCAATAAATAAACTCGCATCATCATCAAGAATAAACTCGCATCATCATCAAGAATAAACTCGCATCATCATCAAGAAATAAACTCAATCATCACCAAGAAATAAACTCGCATCATCATCAAGAATAAACTCGCATCATCATCAAGAAATAAACTCAATCATCACCAAGAAATAAACTCACATTATCATCAAGAAATAAACTCAATCATCATCAAGAAATACACTCAATCATCATCAAGAAATACACTCACATTATCATCAAGAAATAAAAATGAATCATGATTTATCTCTAGCTTGACTACAATTGGCTGTCTAACTGTAAAGAAGAGCGTCCAGCTATTAATATCATGCATCGATAAGGGCCTCATGTGCATTAGAGTTATCACTCTGCGGGAGAAAAAGCAATTTGTAATTATGGGTGACCAATTTTCTAAAAGTTCTTGGAGTCTCAATATAAAGGGGTTATTTGGCTAGGATTAGTGTTAGGGGTATGCCCCTAAAGGTCACGTATTGAAGTATTCAGCATTATTTGAATAGAGATGTACAAACTGCATGTGATTAAGTAGTGAACCTCACGGGCACGATGGTAGTCTCATATTAGTGCCGAGCAATCAGTTTCTGGTTATAACTGGCAAGGCAGGTCAGTCTGGTGTGGTTATAACTGGCAGGTCAGTCTCGTGTGGTTATAACTGGCAGTTAGGTCAGTCTGGTGTGGTTATAACTGGCAGTTAGGTCAGTCTGGTGTGGTTATAACTGGCAGTTAGGTCAGTCTGGTGGTATAACTGGCAGTTAGGTCAGTCTGGTGTGGTTATAACTGGCAGTGAGGTTAGTCTGGTGTGGTTATAACTGACAGGTCAGTCTGGTGTGGTTATAGCTGGCAGGTCAGTCTGGTGTGGTTATAACTGGCAGGTCAGTCTGGTGTGGTTATAACTGGCAGGTCAGTCTGGTGTGGTTATAACTGGCAGGTCAGTCTGGTGTGGTTACCCATTCCAGAGTCTCCTCTCTTTCGTTTACGTGCACGATGTAAAGCACAAACACGAGACCTCGGTTTAAAGTCCCATCTGAAAGATTGTTAATTTTATTAGGCTCAGACGGGGGATCGAGCCTGCGATCCCTGGATTACCAGACCAAAGTGCTAACCACTGGACTACAGATCCGTCTGTAAAAGTATGGGTGAAATAAAATGTATTATTCCAATTTGCTAAAACCAGTGGAATAACAGTATAGTATCTCACTGCTCAACGCGTATGGTTCCCGGCCACTTGTAATAGTGTCAATGTGAACGTTTTCGGACTCAAGCCGCCAATGATGTCATTTAAACACGGCGTTCTAGCGTAATTTAGCACGCAGACGGATCTGTAAAAGAACCAGTGGATACGCTGGAATGGGTCTCTGTCTGTATCATTACACCATCCTCCAAAATCTAAAGTGACTAATCTCTTCAGGAGGCGCCGCTCATATGGGTAACCGGTAGCGACGATAAATAAACGTAAAACACACACACAATTTAGCACATGGTAGCATTGTCTTCTAGCTTTAAAAAAACCGCATTTCAACATAAAATAAAAAGAACATTTGTTCGTTTAAGTGAATGATAGAATTAATATTTCATGCATGGCCATAGAAAGCTATTATTATCAATCGTGGTTATCAAAACTCGTGATAATATTGTTTTTTATTTTTATACATTATTTATTTTTACAACGATTGCGAAGCAAGTTTGAACAACTTATATTAATCACTCTCGTTGGCTCGGATGTAAGCGTATATGTGGTCATTCATGTGGGAGGAAACCGGAGAAAACCCACCTGTCCGATCTGGCGACCATCGTACCATCTCACATACTTCCCTGTCCGAGGATCGGACGCGGGTCGCATTGGTGAGAAGCGAGTGCGCTAACCACTGCGCTAATCGGACAGATAATATTGTTTTCAATGTTCTTTCGGTGAAATATAATTCGATCATACACAAATAGTCGCCATATTAGTGATTGTATAACTTCGTGATATGTAATTAAAAACTAAATTGGATCAAAATTTAAATGTCATAGTAGCATACGAAATAGTTATCTTGTAGAGCAATGGTTGGTGTCAATGCATATCTCAGCGCTGGCTCCGTATATTTAATAAGTGTTTCGTTTGCTATTCCAATCCAACATGTGTTAGAAGTATACCGCCGTAAACAGACGACAATGTATCTAGTGATAAGCATTGTGGTTACCTGTCAAGCCAACCTCAGAATGAAGACAATCTATCAACAAATACCAGTAATTTATCATTCCAGTAGTTGGTTTATGCACATGTTTGACAGTATATGTTTGACAGTATATGTTTGACTGTTTATGTTTGACGGTATATGTTTGACTGTTTATGTTTGACTGCATATGTTTGACTGTTTATGTTTGACTGTATATGTTTGATTGTTTATGTTTGACTGTATATGTTTGACGGTATATGTTTGACGGTATATGTGTGACTGTTTATGTTTGACGGTATATGTTTGACTGTTTATGTTTGACTGTATATGTTTGACTGTATATGTTTGACTGTTTATGTTTGACGGTATATGTTTGACTGTTTATGTTTGACTGTTTATGTTTGACTGTATATGCCTGACTGTATATGTTTGACGGTATATGTTTGACTGTTTATGTTTGACTGTATACGTTTGACTGTACACGTTTGACTGTTTATGTTTGACTGTATATGTTGACTGTTTATGTTTGACTGTTTATGTTTGACTGTATATGCCTGACTGTATACGTTTGACTGTATATGTTTGACTGTATATGTTTGACTGTATACGTTTGACTGTATACGCTTGACTGTATATGTTTGACTGTATACGTTTGACTGTATACGTTTGACTGTATACGCTTGACTGTATACGTTTGACTGTATATGTTTGACTGTATACGTTTGACTGTATACGTTTGACTGTATACGTTTGACTGTATACGTTTGACTGTATACGCTTGACTGTATATGTTTGACTGTATATGTTTGACTGTACACGTTTGACTGTATATGTTTGACTGTATACGTTTGACTGTATACGCTTGACTGTATATGTTTGACTGTATATGTTTGACTGTATACGTTTGACTGTATACGTTTGACTGTATACGTTTGACTGTATACGTTTGACTGTATATGCTTGACTGTATATGTTTGACTGTATACGTTTGACTGTATACGCTTGACTGTATATGTTTGACTGTATATGTTTGACTGTATATGCTTGACTGTATATGTTTGACTGTATATGTCTCGTTGGTTATGTGAGTACATTCTTCCCTGAATAGCTATGTATAGCTTAGTGGAAGTTCGTATCTCAAATGCGCCTCATATTTAGTTTTTGATACATTTATTTACCATCGCCCCCTGGTTAATCACCGGGGCGACGCCTCCAGACGTATACTATTCATTTTATGTTTTGGACAATAATGCAGGATACAAAAGACGCCCCAATTCCAGCGGTATCCCTGGTTCTTTTATAGGTCAGGTGTAGATAGCACCGGTACATGAGACATCGGCATATTATTATGGTCAGACCGGGGATCGAACATGTGATCCATGGATTCGCAGTCCAATGTATTAACTACTGGACCACTTGAATGTGTGTGGATATGCTTAATAATACATACATTACTATTTGCAGTAGGCAATGGTTCTTGTAACACTAAATATTACAAGTTTTCGAGTATAATTATATATGTGTAGGGAGAAAAGTGTGACCGGAATCACGGAGGGAAATGTTTACTATTACACACCACATATCGACTTGCATGATAATGTTGACCATATGTGTGTTTTACGTTTATTTATCGTCGCTACCGGTTGCCCATATGAGCGACGCCTCCTGAAGAGATTAGTAATTTTAGATTTTGGAGGATAGTGCATGATACAGACAGAGACCCATTCCAGAGTCTCCTCTGGTTCTTTTACGTGCACGCTGTAAAGCACCGACACGACACCTCGGTTTAACGTCCCATCTGAAAGACTGTTAATTTTATTAGGATCAGACGGGGGATCGAACCTGCGATCCCTGGATTACCAGTCCAGCGTGTTACCACTGGGCTACAGATCCGTCTGTGTGTTGACCATAAATAAGGCCATATTGAGTAAGGCTTTGTTTGGTTTTGCTTTTGGGGTTTAAAGTGGCATCAACATCGTATGCTATATGGTCACTCTCCAGCTTAAGTGTGGCGTCCGTGGTCCAATGGTAGAGAGTCGCATTTGGAATCGAACGGTCCGGTTCGATACTCAGTCAGGCCATGTATGTAGTGTCATTGAGCAAGTCACCTCACACACATTGCTTAGTACTGGTTAACCGCTATGGTCGGCTAAGCATGCCCACGAAAACATGCCCAGGTCCCCGCAAGGGGTTTGACATTAATGGAGCATACATACATACAGCTATAGGTGGAGGAAGACACCCGGTGCCCTTTCGAGCAGTATTTCAGGCGTGGACATGCACCCGGGTATAACCATCCACCTTCCGCAAGCTAGCTTTCTCTCATGAAAGAATTCGACACACCTAGTGGGATTCCAACCTGCAGCGGTGAAGTCAACAACCATAACCACATGGCCACTTGCGTTTAATTACACACCGCCCTCTCTCACGCAAGTGAATCCCTGACCATTCATTAAAGGGGTTTTGAAATTTGATAGCGATTCATTAGCAATGACCTTGTGCATGAAATAGGTCAATATCAAGGTTAGCAGTCTGTAATGTGTAATGCTTCAAGTTTAATGAAGTTCAGCGCAAACATTGAATAGTAGTTACTGACGTTGAATGCAAATGTGTTGGACACAATAATTGTTGGTCCATATAAATGTTCTATGCTATATGTCAATTAACAGACGGATATGTAGTCCAGTGGTAACACGCTGGACTGGTAATCCAGGGATGTTCTACCTGGTACACAATCAAATTGGTCAACTGTAAATGCAGGAGTTCCACAGGGATCAATCCTTGGTCCACTTTTATTCTTAGTGTTTATCAACGATATCGTCGATGATATGGGTTCTCAGGTACATCTATTTGCTGACGATACCAGCTTACACATAATTGTTGATCATCCAATTTCAGCTGCGGAAATTCTACAATCCGACATTGAAAAAATATCAAATTGGGCGGACAAATGGTTAGTCACGTTTAATCCTTCCAAATCAGAAACTATGACCATATCACGTAATACCCTTAAACCATTCCATCCACCACTACACATGTACGATCAACCTATCACTTTAGTAAATTGTCATAAACATCTTGGTGTCCACTTTTCTGACGATGGCTCTTGGCATGCTCATATCAACTCCATCAAAGAGCGGGCATGGAAAAGAATACATATCATGCGAAAGCTTAAGTTCCAACTAGATAGAAGATCTCTAGAAGTCATATATATATCTTTCATCAGACCTCTTATTGAATACGCAGACGTAGCTTACACCAATTGTACACACTATGAGAAACTGGAACTCGATAAAATTCAGCATGAAGCTTCCCGTATTGTTTCTGGGACTACCAAACTAATATCACTTCACGAACTCCATAGAGAAGTTCCATGGGAATCGCTTGAGGGCCGAAGACATAACCATAAACTAATCATGCTTTACAAGATGAAGAATGGCCTAACTCCTGATTATCTTTCTTCTCTGGTCCCACCTACTGTAGGGGAAACTTCTAGGTATAATTTGCGCAATGCAGACGATATCCAATCTATACGGACGAGAACATCTCTATACAACAATGCTTTTCTACCATCGGCTCTGAGGGACTGGAACGAACTTTCAAACGAACTACAAAACTCACCATCACTGGCATCATTCAAATCGCAATTAAAGAGTAACGTCTCAAAATGCCCCAAATATTTCTACAATGGTGACAGGAAATGGCAAGTATATCATGCTCGACTACGTACTAATTGTAGCTCATTAAACCAGCATTTGTTCAGCAAAAACATTTCTCCATCACCCCTCTGCCAATGTGGTCTAACTGAGAGTAATCGTCATTTCTTCTTTGAATGTCTCTACTACAATGACATCAGGGTCCGTCTCTTAGCAACTACCTCTAAATATTGCACCACAACACTATACACTCTATTACACGGAGACCAGAATCTTAGCGATAATTTCAACGCACATATATTTGCAGCAGTCCAAAAATACATACGAGAAAGCAGACGATTTTCATGAGCATCAGTTCACAAAATGTAGAATGCTTGCTCCGGCCATTAAACAATCCGAATGAATATATTTATTATTATTCTCTTTTTATTCTGTCCCATTTCTTCTGAGTCAATCTCAATTTCAACGTTCTCCATTAATTACTACATGTACTTATCCTATTGATTTTCTAACTTACAGTCCATGATTAAAAACAATAATGAATTATACTGACCTTTTTCAAATTTAAATTAATAGTTTAGACAAGATTGCAACACTGTCATACCGTAACATTAAGTACCTTACTATAGGAGAAGACCTCTATAAGCTATAGCTTCCGGTTCTAATCCTTTTTCTTACATGTTTCTAAATGTTGTGTAAAATGTAAAGTTGTACATGTTGTATCATTGTTTGAAATAAACTATGTTTAAACTAAGAACCAGAGGAGATTCTGGAATGGGTCTCTGTCTGTATCATGCACTATCCTCCAAAATCTAAAATAACTAATCTCTCCAGGAGGCGTCGCTCATATGGGCAATTACCACTAATCGTGAAAAATCCCACAATGGATGACCACATGGTTTCGAGAAGTGTTTGTGTACAACACATGCGGTTTTTTGTGTTCAACACATGCGGTTGTTTGTGTCCAACACATGCGGTTGTTTGTGTCCAACACATGCGGTTGTTTGTGTCCAACACATGCGGTTGTTTGTGTCCAACACATGCGGTTGAATGACTTTAATCTTAACATGTCTCGAGTCCAAGGTCAGCAACCATTCTATTGACAATAGAGTCCTATAATGTCGTTGCCTAAAATTTCACGAAATTCTGCCCATTCAATGACATTATATACATGTACATCATGAACGAACTGTTAACACCTATAATCAACAGATGAACGGACGGATATTAAAAATCTG